>JAKJJM010016271.1:0-18840 GCA_021901965.1 Pipa carvalhoi | reverse complement strand
AAAAAAAAAAACTGCATTTTCCAACCAGCTGTTGAAACATGTAGTTTGTGTCTGCCAGCACCTGGGAGATTGCCATCTCTGGCTTAGAGTCAATACTCTAACAGGAAATTAATCCCTGCTTTGTAATACGATGTAGTATTCCTTATTTTACTTTCATGCTGCAAGCAAACAGCATGGATTCAGCATAAGAATTGCAATCACTTTATATATTTAAATTTGGAGCTAAATAAAGTGCCTCAAATGTTCCTTAAGGTCCCCAAATGACCCATCACAGCCTGCATGTGTTCTGACTAAAGGTTGTATGTTTAGCAATGATTCACATTGGAATGCAGACTGTATTGGAGTGTGTGGAATATTCTGCCGTTATTTTCAATAGGAAAGCTGTTATTTGTGTGGGCTGATCATAGTACCAGCTAATGCCTATCCAGATTGCATTATGTCTTTGTTGTTGTTTGTTGTAAACACTAATGATTACAATGTGCACTTAACTTGACTGAAACTACCATGGCTGACACAGACCTTGTATGTAATACTGAAGTTGAACGATAGAACAAATACAACATAGTCTTCCTTTCATGTTTACTGTGATTTCTTCAGTGGATGGGAACCTAATCAATACCATTCAGAACAGAAATCTGCAGTACAGGCAATTATTCCTAAATACAAGACAAGTGCAATGTGCACTGACAACAAGTCTAGTTACAAAACTGGTCCTTTAAAAAAAATAAAAGTTTATTAACAGGTGAAAATACAAAACTAATTAAAAAAAACATTTCTTGAAATATAAATTTACTGGTTCTGAGAAGCCCCATCATCTACTGGCAACTGGAGAAAGAGTCAATACAGGATATATTGTGTATTCCTCATTGCACCCGATGGGGCTACAGTCATATGTATATTGCTAGTTTTTATTAGCTACAGATTGGAGTTACCTTTCCTTAAATGTATACATTCTATATTATGTTTAAGAAGCATTTGGCAATGTACAGATATATCACTATTGCATAAAACACCTATGTCAACCTATACATGGTGGTTTCCGATACCACCGCTGATGTTATTGTAAAGTTATCACACTTGCACTGCTAATGCAACTTCAAAGATGGGGCAAAGCAATGCGAGCTTTCTGGAAGGTTCAGTCTGCTGAAGTAGTGCAGACAGCATAGACAAGCAGTCAGCAGCAGTGGAGGGCTATAGATGCTCTCAAATCCAGTTAGGCAGCAACATATTTGCATATGATATGCAGCAACATTCTCCAAAATATGTGAAAAAAATCCCTCATGTATGTATGTATAGTATGTATGTGCATGTATATATGTATATATATATATATATATATATATATATATATATATATATATAAACTTGTGATTTTGAAAAAGATCTGGAAGAATTGTTACTATCTGAGATACATTTTACTAACTGAATAATAACTATGAATCATTTAATTAAACAGAGCGACAATGCATTAAAATTATTGTCCAGAGAACCAATTTGATTCCAGGGAAAGTGAGTTTCTATTTATCAGTTTTTATCAGCAGCTGACATGCTTCTGTCTCAGACATGGGGTCTGTGAGCATTACAAGATGTTTGCTAATCATAATGTAGAAGGAAAGACACTGACAAAGTATTACTGATGAATTATCACTGATGCACCAATGTAATGAGCATAGCATGGACCCAAAGCCATATTCACTAAACTGTCTATGGCCCGTACCAACAGTCATACAGCAGAAGCAGAAAGTACTTTGACATTTAATTGTTAATTTGTTCCCTATATCAGTTCTTGCATGTTGGGTTGCTGGATATGGGTTTCTATTGCATATGTTTTGGGTTGTTGATTGTTAGTCATTCACAATGCTTATAAAAAAGTTTTGTTTTATGGCAAAAAGTTGTGGCAAAATGACAAATATTGCTCATTTTTGTTGCAAAACTTTTGATGAAAAAACAGGCAAAATAAATTGTTTTGGCAAGGAACAATGTGTTTCACAGCACATATTCTGTTCCTACCATTAGCCTTTTCTCCCAGTTTATGCTGATTATGAAGCAAATTATACCAAGGCTTATTGCAGTAATTAAGCTCGCTGTCAGTAGTAATAGTAAAGCCACATTAGCAGAAATGATCCACATATTGTATCATGTCATTTTATACAAATGGTTAGGTATATTAATTGCAGTGGTAAGTATAGGCTGCAACCAGTTAGGTGCAAACAAGCCTAAAAGGTATTAAGAAAAAAAGGTTTGAACCTAAAGGATATTATGGACTATTAACCTATATTCAAAGTTTTTTGTGTCTACCAAAGCTTTTTGTCATATCAAATCACACATCTTAACCAAAAATTAAACCTGAATTAATTTCCATAAGAAAATACTATTGCTGAACCAGCTGCCATCCATCTATCCATCTATCTAGCGTTTACTCAGGACATATATTTTTAAACAAAAATTCAAGAATACAGGAGTGCACTCTTTAAAAGAATTCACAAACAAAAGGTTAATGAGTTTGAATAAACAAGTGCATTTTTATCACATACATTTATGGAGCTTAGTCCTAAGAATGAACATAAACCTAAGTTTTCATACTGTTATGTTGCGAGGGACACTGGTAAGTTCCTTTTACTGGTCTTGGTCTTCCAAAGGGATCAATAGAGTGAAACAAAATTATTTTTGGTTACCACTTACATTTCCTGCTTGCATTCAGAATTGAAATAATTCTGCTTGTTAACTCTGAGAAAAGGTTTAGCAGGTTCTAAATAACCATCTAGCTATCTTAAACATATAACTAAAGCTCTACAACATAATTTTTGAGGGCCCATTATCTTCTAATGAGAACTGGACTGAATATTTCTGAGCTTCTTCTAATTCAAAGATTGAGTCCTTCTAAACGCCCCTCTATAAACTTTTCCCTTGTGGTTTCGTTTCTAGAATCTTTTTCTGCAGACCCAATCCCTCTATCATTCTGTTCAGGAGGCCAATAACCTCCTGTGTAGCATAAATAAAAAAAAAAACAAAGCTATGTTTTCATCTCTTCAAATGAGCCAAAATACATTTGCAATGAAAGTATCTTTTTGTTTTCTACTGAAAAGGACACATAATAAATGTGATATGGATATAAAACTATTATTGAAATTATTTTAAATGTGCAATTACACAATTTGCCACCTTATTTCTACATAAAGACAAAGAGCTAAACAGGCATGCCAGGGACAAACACAAGAAAACATTTCCTCTTATATTTAAAGAGGATTACTCAAGAGGATACTTGTTTAAATCTTCACTGCTTTTAACCAATTTGTATTAAGCAATAATGCTCTTGGTACATGATACTGTGTATTAAAATGAATCTTTCTAATCTATTCTGTGTATGATTCTAGTTAGCAAAAAAACCTTCCTCGTTGTAGAATTTATATAAGAAATGTGTAGTATATTTGGACAATAGTAGCTTCAACCACTGTGACTGATTTCATGTACAGTAGGTTCTGCTGAGAAGAGAGGGCTAGATAAACAAATTTTTACTAATGAGAAAAAAACAAGAAAATTCTAAACTGTTTTCAAATACATATACAATACTTATACAGTATACTGTAATGATAAATGCAAGACTGCTATTTTAAATTATTTTCGTATGCTCTCAAGGTTAGCAGACAATGTTCTCAAAGCTCTTGGTTTTCTCAGTGATATATTCATGAAACATTAAAAATTACAATATCATTACTATGTTATCTAACTCAAGAATATAGGAAGAAATGCCAGCAAGATTTGGACTGAGCCCAAGAGACATTCATCCATATTTGCTGAGGGAATTCAAATCAGTAATAATCACACCACCATTTAGACAGACCTCTTGGAAACTAATTAAGTAATTAATTTTGCTGATTCTATAGGACAAGAAACAAGTGTAAAGAACTGGACAGGACCAGAGAAAAAATGTACATTGGTAGAAAAGTGACTAAAGACTAAAGATCAGAGAGATGTCCAAAACCATTGCATGCTGGTTACCTAAGGGTGGGAAAAATCTATGGTCTATAATAAGAAACATTTGTAGATGAACGCACTACTAAAAAATATGTAGATGCCATGATAGAATAGGCAGACAAATGGGTGCCTGCAAATTTAGACAAATGGTGACAAAATAAGATGAAGTACCTTTACTAATTCTATTCTAAATGGAATACATTTAGGTATTGGGATGACACACATAGCTATATAGACAAATAGGAATAGAGATTGCAGAGAGGTGTAAGAAGGTTGCAGAAGGTTGGAATGCATAAGAAAGGAGAAAATCAGAACATGAATTTTATTTACAGCAGATGAATTAAAAATGGAGGGGTATCTTGGATATATTCATCAGGTAAAAGCAAGTCCCTTTCTAACATGAATTTTGTGGGGCAAATATAAGGTTGGAGTCTGGTATACTGTACGGTAGCTAGAAGGTCATCCAGCACTTGTTCCCAAAAATACTTTGGGCGAAATTTAATAAGGTTGGAAAGACCGCTAACAACCTTTCCAGTTCTCGCGCGAGCTATTTGATCGAGTTTTTCGATTAAGTTATTCAATTCCAAGAGTACACAGAGACCATTATTGCTCTGTTAAGATTTGGACATAACACCTATACTTTATGTTTTATATATATATATATGTATATGAATGTTCTGTAATTTAAAAATTAAAAATGTTACTTTTACATTCAAGTGATATGAAAAACCAAAATATGAGCTTAGATTACTTAGAGAGATATATGGTGGAGACCAGTTTGTCTAGAAACTGTAATGACCTGTGTGCAAGTAATTGGTTATCATCTGCTGTTGAATATGTGAAAACATGACCGATGTGGTCAAGCAGACATTTTAGACTGAAGAATTTAGAGGAAGCACTTAGATTAGCAAAGTCTCTTGTGTATACATGAGAGACTGTATACATAAAGAGTAGTTGATAAATACAGATGGTTCAGAGTATGAAATAATAAGAAGGGGCATTGCCATGGCATGTTTTTATAAGAAAAAGTAGATTACCCTTAACACCCTTTTTACCCTTAATAAGTAGATAAAATAAAGCACAAGAGATACTTAAAGCATTAAGTAACTTTGTTTTCCTATTTCAACCTTGCTTACCATATAATTACTGTGTGGGTGGTGATGCAATTTATTATCATATTCTGATCATTTCTAGTGTGAAATATGCAAACAGCAAGCTACCAATGAACAATATATGTATAGTAAATGACTTTTACATGCTAATTAAAAATAACTATTCTAATGAAATAGCTTTATTAAACAAATGTAACCAATTGCTCCCTCTCACCATCCCAGATAAGAAAAATAACACCACCACAAATATGTGGTGCCCTTTATGGCTACTGTATTTAAAGCTGGCATAACTTTTTTATTATTGTAGTTTAATCAATCTCTATTTATACAGAAGACACCTATATTTAAAGAAATCTATATTTCATTTTCAGTGAATTGCTGACATGGCCTCTGTCATGCTGTTTCAAAATAACCGAGCAAATTACAATAATATTCTTGCAAAAGTATTGCCAAAAAGATAAAAACTTTATTCAACACAGTTACAGTTAGTGATAACCTATAATGTAATTTTAGCAACTGCATGAACTGAAAAGCAATAACATTACTATGATCAATTTGTCTTTTGTTCTCAGTCTGTAATAGAGTCTCTGCTACTAATAATTTAGGCACATGATTGCTTTCATTACTGAGATACTATTTTTCTTAAATGGAAATAGAAGGAATTTCTTCTCATTTCACGTTAGACCATTACAATTGCTTTGCTCCCATTTTGACAGTACATTTTCATCAAAATAAATATTGTAGAAATCAACTATTGATTTGAAAATCAAAACAGGCCAGTTGGGAGGACATTTTCCAAGGACAAAGTATCAACAGACAGTGTTTAATGTAAACATATTTGTCTCTGTTTGTGTTGTGTACTGTTTACCCATTATAACAAGAATATTTGCGACTTTCTGATAAAGTAAAAAGAAAAGGTCTCTTGAATTCATTCTGGACAGATGACTTTATATATGTAGCACAGTTGGTTAATACAAATTCAGGAACCACAGTATGTGTTGTGTTAAGACAGCAAAAGATTATAGGGGAATATTATAATTAAATAAATTAATTAGCTCTGTTTGCATGAAAAGACCAATATTTATGCATGTGTGTAAATACATATGCTGATCATCAAAACATTAAAATCACCTGCATACTAATGTGTAGTTCTCCCATTATACCCACAAAACACTTCTTACTTTTTTGGCACAGACTCCGCAAGACCTCTGAAGGTGTTCTGTGGTATCTGACACCAAGATATAAGCAGCAGATTCCTTAAGCCCTGTGGGTGGTATGGGTGAGTGAGGTGGGCCCTCCATGAATTACACTTATCATCAATAAGCATTAGGCACTCATGACTCTATTCCCTGTAAACTGTTTGACCTTCCTAGACCACTTTTGTTACTTTTTGGAGATATTGTGACCAGTCATTTAGCCATCACAATTTTGCCTTGGTAAAAATCCCTCTTATACTTTTGCTCACCCCTTTTATCTACTTTCAACACACTGACTTTGATACATGATTCCTTATCTTATATATCCCACATTGTATCAATTCCTTATGCTTAAGCGCCTGTAGCGCAAAACATGTAAGGATTTGATAGAATGACAGAGACTCATTGTATACCATGTTTTGCTAATTGAAGAAATAAATACCGTTTTTAATCGAACACTGGAGTGCCGGGGATGACTTTGGATTTTACATTAATATTGGAGTGATCAGTGGGGATGTCTTGCCTCTGGAGCACACAGCATTAATGGTTTGGTGCAAGTAATTAAATTCATTGACTAAGCTGTATTCAATGGGGCTGAGCCGGTGAATTTGTATATAAACTTTGCAGTCTTCAATAATGTCTAGTAACTTATTGCTCCAAATCAGCAGCACTAGCATACGACCATGATCGCTATTGCTTACTACACCTGTATTGTTGCCCCATATTTAAATTTCTCTTATAGTCTTATATTGTTTATACTTTGATTATACTTGATTATTAATAACTGTATAAGTTGTTTAATATATTATATTGGTGTTCATTTTTTTATAGTTTTATAGTATTTTGCTTTTTATTTATTTATATTTGAATTTGTATGTTTCAAAATTATTATTGTCAAAGGGAAATTTACTATGTCTTAATTAAGCGACAGTTTTCTGAATTAAACGTTTTTTTTCACTTATTAAAGATAAGTTATGAAGGATATAACTTATATAAACATATTAGTATTTGTAATACTTTTCTAAGTTTGTGTTTATCAACATTTGACTATTATTTATATTTATAATATTTATTTATTTTATTGATAAAGTCAATCTTTATTTATTAAAACCCTTAGCCAAGTTTCTTTTGTTATACATTTGTACAGGGTTTATTTATTTTATATTTTAGTTATTCTATAAAATATATCTAAGCTTAGTTTGTCCATAATGATAAAATCCACTCTATATTGATATTTTTATATGTTACAGACCAAAGTTTTTTTTTTACAGAACTGTAGCTTATTTACATTATTATTTAACATCTAAAATTGTGGTCATGCTACATTATTAGACAGACTATTTTATTCAAGCTGGCCCAAGATAAGACTTAATTTCTAATAATACTGAAGCTAATATGTCTTTACAACTCCTCCATCAAAGCTTTTTACAGAAGCTTTTTCATAATATATATTTCACATTCTATCACTCTGAAACATACTGACTCATGCACTAACTCTCATCTTTGTACTCACATTATCAATAATCATCAATATAAACCATGCATGAACAAACCCACACATTCACAGTATCACATATTCTCATGTCATGCACACACATGGGGCGGAGCCAAGCACTGGATCATGGTGGTCGCACATTAGTGAAGCTCTGGCCACAACAACTCCGACTCTACTGCAGCTACCGATCATCAGACCTAACAGAGCCCAGATGACGATGGGCAAAACAAAGGGAACAACCAAAAAGCCAGAAACACCGAGCAGACACGCCAACAACCACGTGGGCACTTACTTCAAAAGAGCGCATCGCTCAGAGGCTGAAACGGGCGCCACAACACAAGAGGCCTAACACATACCTGCACATCAGTAAAACCCCACAGCCTACACTGACACCTGATACCACTCCCAAACAAAGGCAAAGGCAGCAAATACCAGACAAAATTTCACAAACAGCAAAAATATGGGATGACAATGCCATGACGGCTCACATAATGGCACTACCCACACAGACAGCAATGGAAGCTATAATACAAAAAGTGGAAACCTCATTGCGCACTGAAATCACCCACATCCACCAAGAAATCCAAACAATTAGAGAACGCCTAGAGAATACTGAAAGAATTACTAAACTGCACACAGCTGTAACAAACCAGGCCCTACAGATACACCAACTACAAACCCAAATTGATGACATGGAAAATCGCAACAGACGAAATAACATAAGAATAAAAGGCCTGCTAGAAAACATCGAACATAAAGACTTAATCCCAACGCTTACAACCATATTCAATTATATCCGAGAAAAACCACCCAACAAGCATATTGAAATCAACAGAGCACACGGAGAACTCAGACCCAGAAGTGAAGACCTAAATAACCTACGAGACGTAATATGCCGCATTCACTACTACGCAACTAAAGAAGAGATAGTGCAGAAGATGAGAGGCAGATCATACATAACTTACGAAAAAGCACAAATCAGCCTATACCCAGATCTATCAAAACACACACTGGCACAACGCAGAGCCCTTCGCCCACTTCTGCAAACACTCCAAAAAAAACAACATCAAATACAGATGGGGATTCCCCTTCGCCTTAACAACTACCAGAAACGGCAAGATGGCATCTCTAAGAACGCCAACAGACATGCGTTCCTTCTGTGAAAGACTAGAAATCCCAGAAGCACCAATACAGGGATGGCAAGGACTAACGCCCATAGAACCACTACCTCAAAGGGAAAGATGGCAGACAACAAAAAGAAGACACACCCCAACAGAATAGAACCATCCATCAATACCTGATAAAGGAAGGAACAAGAAAGAGAAAAAGGACAGAAACTTTTCTCCTAAAAGCAGGGAAGAGAACAGAGGGAGGGAGGGAGGAAGGAAAAAAAAAGAGAAAAAGGAAAATACTTTTTTTTTAATGTCTGTTTGGTCTCCTTTGTTTCCCCCCCACCCATCTCCCCTCTCTCCACAGGAAAAGAAACTACAATACAAAGAACCACCACCCGAACTCACACCACAAGATATGAACTGAACCATAATAAGAACCATTCTCCACAAGAACAGATAAGACTCCCCCCCTTTTTTTTCCTTGCTTTTATTGACTGCTAAAACTAAACTAATAATAGAGAGAGGAAAAAGGGACAAATATCAGAAAATAGAACTAGTACCCCTACACACCCTCATCCCCCCCACCCGGCCTCCCTAGCCCCCACCCCCCCAACCTACCCACCCACCTACCGTACCCCCTCACCTACCCTACCCCCTCAATCCACATAAGGAGAAAAGTCTACCTAAACAACCGGTAGCAACAATACAACACAATGCATATAAACCACTACACAATTTAAAACATATACTTCTCATCAACGAACAAAGAGTTGGAGAAGATAATGGCCGAACACCCGGATCCTCAACTACTCCAACCCACATTAGGCTGCAACTAGACTATATAGTTACATAGTACAAAGTAGTACATTTTATGTGGTTAAAAAAAAAATCAACCGCAAAAAAAAAATAGCTTGATTTGTTAAATGGTTAAATTGTTGACAAAAATGTTACCAAAATTGAATATAGGTATGACAAAATCGAACGAGGTTGCACCAATCAAAATGTATAAAACTGTACAATTTAATGTGATAAATGGCACGGAGCCACGATGTGACCACATTGAACATCTGTTCATATAACGTACGACAGCTGAATGCCCCAATAAAAAGATCACAAATTCTCTATTCCCTACAAATTCTCTATTTCTCCAAGAAACTCACTTGCAAAAAAATACATCACCTAAACCCTATAACAAATACTATACCACATGGTATACAAGTAACAATTCACAAAACAAATCAAAGGGAGTGGCAATATTAATCCACAAAACACTTCCACATTCAATATTAGCTGAGAAAAAAGACCCAGAAGGAAGATTTATATTCCTAAAAATAAATGTTCAAGGTCATATCGTGACTCTAGCTAATTGTTACGCACCAAACACAGATCAGGTGCCATGCCTAAATGTAACACTACAAACATTACACTCCTTTAAAGAGGGAATGGTAATATTTGGAGGAGACCTGAACACAACACTAGATCCTAGACTAGATTGCTCATCAGGTAAAACATCTATACAAGACCCTCAAAAAATTAAAACAAGAAATACACAACCTACAACTAGTAGACACATAGAGGATACATAACCCAACAAACAAAGACTACACTTATTTCTCACCACTCCACAAGGTATACACACGAATAGACTACCTATTAATCTCACAACACACACTTCAACAAGTCACCTCCGCAACAATTGACTCCCTCCCATGGTCAGACCACTCACCAATACTAATCTCCATCCAAATCCCAAGCTATAAAAAGCCCAACTGGAATTGGAGATTGAACACACAATTACTCACTAATAACCGACACATAGAAGAAATCAAAGGAACAATAAAACAATTTCAAAGTGACCACATAAAAGACCAATCCTCCCCTTTAATCAAATGGGAAACACTAAAATGTGTACTCAGAGGGACACTAATTAAAATAGGTGCAAGAACAAAAAAAAAAAATAAAAAACAAAATAAAAAACCCAATGGATAAGGTCAGAAGGCTAGAACACATAAACAAACATTAGCAGATAACACATTACAGGAACTAACCAAAGCCAGAGAACTCCTAAAGAAAACATTGGCAACACAATATAGTAAAAATCAAACACAATACAAATAGAAATTATATGACTGGGGAGACAAAAGTGGCCACTTATTGGCGAATGCACTCAACAAATCGTATACAAGCACATATATCCCGAAAATAAAAACTCCCTCAGGAAACATAGCACATACATCAGACTTCATCCCACAAACATTCCACTCATTCTTCTCACAACTTCATAACCTACAAGAAACAACAGAAAACACATCCACAACAACCCAAGAAATACACAAATATAATAGAAAACACTGCCCTCCCAACATTAACTGTACAACAATCGGAACACTTAGATCAACCAATAACAGAGGAGGAACTTAACGAAGCAATAAACTCATCACCAAATGGAAAAAGCCCAGGCCCAGATGGCTACCTAACAGAATTTTGCAAATTACTCAAGGACACACTAACACCAGTTATGCTCCACACATATAACAGCACAGCCTCCTTGTCAGATATTCCACCTAGCTAGCTGAGAGCCCACATAACAGTCATCCCGAAAAGTGGGAAAAACCCACTACTATCATCCAGCTACAGACCTATATCATTACTCAACACAGATGTCAAAATATTTGAGAAAATTCTAGCAAATAGAATACGCCAACATCTACAACACATAATACACATCGACCAAGTAGGATTTGTCCCATATAGAGAAGCAAGAGATAACACCCTACGCACCTTCTCCATAATCCATCACATACACAAAACAGGGAAAAAGGCATTCATATTGTCAACAGATGCTGAAAAAGCATTTGACAGAGTGAACTGGAACTTTATCAAAGCCTCACTACAACACATAGGATTAGGTGAAAAGATGATGAACAACATAATGGCCTTCTATAACTTCCCAACAGCACAAATCAAGATAAATGGAACACTGTCTAATACTATAACAATAAAAAATGGAACCAGAGAGGGCTGCCCCCTATCCCCACTCCTATACATAACTACAATGGAACACCTAATCACAGCAATCAGACAAAACTCAGACATCGCAGGAATAAGAATAGGGGACAGAACACATAAAGCAGCAGTATATACAGACGACCTCCTTCACACATATCACTCTCATGCATAACCCGAGAACTAGAAAAATTCAGTAAAGTATCCAACTTTAAAATCAATATGAAAAAATCGGAAGCTTTAAACATATCGCTCCCCCCAACAGAACTCCAACTAATGCAAAAAAATTTCCCTTTCACATGGCGAACAACAGCAATCAAATATCTAAGAATACAAGTACCAAATAACCTTAACCAGACACTCAAACTGAAATATAACAAACTCCTTCAACAAATCACATCAGACATGCAGAAATGGTCCACCCTAAAACTCTCTTGGTTCGGGCGAATGAACACAATAAAAATGAACATACTCCCCAGACTCTTATACTTATTCCAAACAATACCAGATCCACCACACCAAACATTCTTCAAGACCTTACACAAACTAATCCAAAATTTCATATGGCAAAAACAATAACCCAGAATCAATAAAAACACATTAAACAGACATAAACTAAAAGGAGGGGCCAGACTACCAAACTTCCTCCTCTACCATTATGCTGCAACATTAACCAGGATAATAGACATGTTCCATCAAGCAGATAACAAAAACTGGGTAAGCCTGGAACAAACACAAATAAAATCCCCCCCTGACAGCCCTCCCGTTGCTAAAAAACATGAGAATACAAGATAAAAATTATCTACCCTATATCGCAAAACATATAATAAAAACCTGGGAAACAGTGATCAAAAAATACCCCACCCTAACGAACAACCCAGGTCCCTTAATCCCAATAATAGGCAAGCCAGAATTCACACCGGCCATGTACACAAACAACTTTCTAGGACACCTCAGAAAGAAAGAACTATGGTTCCACAAAATATTAAAAGACGGAACGCTGATACCTCTGACTCAGATGATCCCAGAACAGCATATATCTACTATAGACAAATTCAACTACAAACAAATAACCCACTGGCTAAACACTTCAACACACAAACAGAAAATTAAACTACCTCCCACCGACTTCGAAACACTCTTTATACAAAATACACTACCAACTAAGACCATCTCACAAATATACATGATACTTCTTAATCATACCTACATAAGTCAACCAGAGTTCATAAAAAAATGGGAAACCGAGATAGGCAAAACATTTACAAAAGAACAATGGGAAAAAAGTTTTCTCCTAACACATAAATCATCAATAGCGACCAAGGCCCAAGAAAAAAACTATAAAGTTCTAACAAGATGGTATAGAGTACCCACACTCCTACACAAAATATTTCCTAATGTCTCCAAGATGTGCTGGGGGTGCGGAAAAAAAGACGGTACAATGCTACACATATGGTGGGAATGTAACTTAATTAACACATTTTGGGACCAAATATACAACATACTCAAAACAATATTAGACTTGCACATCCCAAAACACCCAGAAACAGCTCTCCTCCTAATGTTACCTGGACCGATAGTAAACATTAAGAAAAACTTAACCAGATTTCGGCTAATAGCAGCCAAGATGGTAATCGCCAGATATTGGAAACAAACAAATACAACACCAATAAATGCATGGATAGAAGAAATGACGCATACCATGATTATGGAAGAGACAGGGACAGACACAACAGAAGCAGATAAATATATAATTACATGGAGACCATGGATCAAATACCTAAATACATGAAAAGATGAAACCCAGAGATGAAAAGAGTTAGAAGGACAGAGAGAAAATGGAATAAAGGGAAAGGAAAGAAAAGGGAAAGAGGGATGGAGGTAACAAGGAAAAGAAGAGGGCAAAAAGAGGGACAAAGGGAAGGGAAAGAGAAAGAAGAAGAGAAGGGGAAGGGGGGGAAAAAGGGGGATAGAAAAGATAGAAAAAAAAAAGAGAACCAAAACAAACAGACAGGAAATAAAAAAGTCACACAATAAGGTGCAACCCCAAAGAAAGAGACAATCATAAAGGTTTAACAAAATACTCAAACACTTGTCATAACCTTAAATATATAGTTTTATTTGATTTAAGTTTGTTTACATGTCATGTTTCAAATTACATTATCAAAAATGCATATATACTGTGTACAATAACACATCAGACTTACTAAATTATAAGGAGGAAAGGACAGAGAAAAAACGTGAAAAGAGGATATATCGTTACATATCTCACATACATACCAATATATAACCTTATGTACTCCTGTTAACATTTTTTTTTTATTATATAAACTTTTTTTGCAACAAAATTGGATGTCAAAATTACATATTTGAGATACACATATGTATTGCATAATACTCTATCAAACTAAAAACCTTAATAAAAACAAGATTGTTTAAAAAAATGCATGCACACACATAGCCATATAACCACACAGAAAACTTTCACAGCCCACCTGTGCCCAGCATGTTGACTATAATTATGTAACATGGCACTACTGAATATGCGTCTATTACTTTAGTCTCAGGTGTCAAATGCCAGATATGTCTGTATCTACAAGGAAGTATGTTTTTATATTAAGATTTCTTAGTAAGTTCTAAATAGATTTAGCTTAATAGGATACAGAAGTGGGGGGTGAAGACATTTGAAACTGCTGGAATTTTTTTCCGTTATGAGCAGCATGCAGAAAGAGGGACAATTTTGAGAATTTATAAAGTCACATCTTACATCTATGTTGGCATTCATAACATGCAGCAGAATTATTACTTTTTCAATAGGTGTGTGCTCATTATAGTGTGTCATGTCACAACAAACACATGCCATGCACATGTAAAGATATATCATTTAACATCATTTAACATCATTTAAAGCAATTGCACCTATTTTCTGTGCCTTACTGTAACAGTAATCGTGGATGGTATTATTTTACACTAAATCAATTCTAATTTTTGACTTTACATTGATGAATCCTCAGTGCCAGGTCGCTGATGATTTTGCAACCCCTTTTCCACAATGAAGCAACATGCATTAAAATAGAAGCAATCATGTTCTTGAATTGGCATTAACAGACGCTATTATTTATACAGTTCCCTAGTGGCTAAAATTAGCATAGCACCTGATGATGAATCGCCCAATTTGTACTTACAGTAGTCTTAAAGGTTTCCCCATAATAGCAATACATTTTATTTACCCCACTGTAGCATGTATAGGGTTGAAAAGTAAAATGTCATGCATAATCTGGAAATTTTAGTTTAGTAATCTTTTAAGATGTGCAATATACAAGTAATTAGATTGTTCAGAAGTAGTATTGGTTAATATTATTTTATAATAAGTTATGTTTTTCTCCAAATCATCAATTTCTTCATTTAATAGCAGCAAGAGGCTATTCACAAATCTTGATTGTTTTTTAAATGCTTCTTCACTGCTACAAATAATCAGAAGCACAATATTTTGTATTGTCTGCTTGTTTATTGATGCTCTGGTTAATTAAACCCGGGGATTCTCTTTGACGAAGATGGATGGAGTTGATAAATGATATTGGTGGAGCAAATTGTTACTTTTAGTACTTTCCCATGGAGAATTAAGCTAATATGATGTTCATTTACAGCTTCATTAGTCAATCTCTTAACTAAATGTGACTGCTTACAACAAGCAATTCACAGCACACCCTACCATAGTTGACAGGTGTTTCATTTTAACATCTTAATGACTTAAAGGAGCAATGAACCCACTGATTTAGTATAAAAAATACTATTTATATTTGTAACTAAAACAGTTTACAAATATCCCATGCGGTTTAGAAAAAAATCTTTTTAAGGCATTTCTGTGAAACTTTCATTTCTCATTTTATCATCAACTATTCTGATTAGAATGTTCAGTGATTAGGATATTGCAGCTGATTGAACAGAAACAATGCAATTTCCAGCAAGATCTGAGAAAACAGACCCTGAAGAATCAAAGTCTGTAATTAATAATATAAATCATTTTGCATTTTAAAGATCTTACACCTATTATTTATTATTGTGCACTGATACAGAGAATACAGCAAACATTTCATACATATTTTGCTTGTAGATTTGTAAACAGATCAGTAGCAATTTGATTCCCACCACTATTTACACTGCTCTACCTACATTTTTTAAATTATGGGGCAGAGGCAGGTAAGTGGTGAGAGGTACGGAAAGACTACTAGCATCAATGTTACTAAAGAATACATAGAGGATAAGGTAACTATTTTATGTAATTTCTAAGGATACTAAAAGAGATTCCATAACCATTTATATCATGGGGCTGAAAGTTTACACAAGGCTGATTTTGAAATCAAAAGATATTTATACAATGAAAACAATTTTCCCATTTGCCAAAAACCTTATTCTACTAGTTTCAACTCTTGCTAGTATCATCATGTCATTTGTAGCCTGAAGAGGTTAGCATACGATTAGAATGTTAAAATAAGCTTTCTTAGTTGAAGGTTCAATTATTATATTAAAAGCTGCTTCAGTCTTCATGATGCCATGTCATTCACAAGAGGAAGGCAGTGGCAAATAGGAAAATCAACTGATGCCTTGCTAACTACTGTCCTGTCTTCCTCCTGCCTTTGGCTTCTAATCTTCTAGAATGGCTTGTCTGTACCTGCCTTACTAACTACCTGCATGTTCACAATCTCCTGGATCCTCTGCAGTCTGGTTTTAGACTAGGGCACTTGATGGAGACTGCCCTTTGTAAACTTGCAAACGACCTCCAGGCTGCCAAAACCATGGGTCACTTTTCTGTTGTAATTCTCCTAGACCTTTCCGCTGCATTTGACACTGTTGATCACGCCCTTCTTATTCAAAGTCTTCTTGTGGTCCGTAATCAAGCTGCATCTTGGATGGCTTCCTTTCTTTGTCATGAGTGGCAGCTTCGTTATAGCTGCTCCGCTTGTGACTGCTCTGTGTCTGACAGCTTGCTAGCGCTGGGTCTCCGTGTAGCCCAGCGCTTCCAGGTTTGCGGCCAATCAGTGGCCGCTGATGTCACAAGTGACGTCAGCAGTGGGAGATTTAAAAGGGAGAGCTGTGATTAGCACAGCACTCGAGTATTGTTGTTACACCTATGCTTGTGGATCGTTTACCTGGCGTTTGATCTTGTACTTTGCTTTGCCTTGCTTTTCTAACTGCCTGTTTGTTCCAAGTCCTGCAGTGTCCAGCCTTGCCAAGTTAATCTTAAAAGGATCAGCTCCACGTGTCTCTGCCAAGAGGTTCTGCAGCAACTAAAGGAACTTTCTTCACAGCTAGCACCACAGCCTTCTCAAGTACGTCTCTGCTTGGTTTCTACAGCTTTGAGCCAGGAGCTAATACTCTTCCCTGTTTTCAGGATCTTCTGTCTTCTGGGTTCCCAGGGCTGCTGTGAGTGACATTTGATCTACGCTGCGCTAAGTATTGCCTCCTATATCATTGTTAAGCTATTCCAATATTCCGCCAGTGTTCCCATTATTTGTTCCAACTGCCACCAGTGGGGGGTTAACCTGAGGGCCGCGACCTGGGAGGTGCCTGCCGCAGAGGCCATACCCCCATTTGTGGGGGTCTATGATGAAGACCTGGCCCTCCTTAGTCTCTGCGCTTCAGAGTTAACCAGCACCAACTCTCACTGTGATATTGAGAATCCACATCCACATTTATTTAGTCACTATGTTCCTGTTCCCGCACTCGTATGCCTTAGTTCTTCTAGAGGGCATACTACCTTACACTTCCCTATGTGTTTGTGTTTAATGTACTTTACCTCTGTGGAGGTATTCGGACTCTGGGTGCTCCAGTCCATTTTACTAGTGTGTTTCCATTTGTTTTAAATACAGTCTCAGTAATTAAAGTCACGTTATTCCCTCAAGCTCTTGAAGATGTGTTTCTGTATTTCCAAAGTCTTGGTATTCCCGCACCACACGTGACAATCTTTTTGATCATTCTTTTTTTGTCTCCCATGCTAACGACACCTCTTCTCCTGTCCCTCTTAGGGTGGGGGTGCCCCAAGGCTCTGTCCTTGGTTCCCTCCTGTTTTCCCTGTACACTCTTTTCTTAGGTGATATCATCAACTCATTCAGTCTTCATAATCACTTGTATGCAGATGATACCCAAATTTAATTATCCGCTCCTGTGCTAACACCTGAAATATAGACTCAAATTTCCATTTCTCCTCGTGGATGGCCAAGCGCCAGCTCAAATTAACTCTCTCTAAAACAGAATTAAGTATCTTTCCACCCAAACCTGGACCCGCTCCCTCCTTTTCCATTCTAGTTGATGGTGCGATCATCAACCCTGTAACCTCTGTACGTTGTTTTGGGGTGACTTTTGACTCTGCTCTTTCCTGCTCTAAACACATTTCCACCACTGCTAAAACTTGTCGATTTATCTTTTGCAACATTGCCAAGATCTGCCCCTTTCTCTCTCGCTTCACTACTAACACCCTCATGCATGCTCTTGTCCTATCTCGCTTGGACTATTGGAATGTTCTTCTATCTGGCCTACCAGCTTCCCACCTCTCCCCACTCCAGTCTATTCTAAATGCTGCCGCCAGAATCCTCTCCCCAGAAGGGACAGCCTTTCTCCCAATCTCTCTCTGCTCCTTGGCTCCCAGTAAGCAAATAAATCATTTACAGTGTTCTCCTTTTGAAATTTAAGACACTTCACTCTGTTCCCTCCCTACATTTCCTCACTCGTATGCCTGTACATTCCTTGACATCAACTGCGCTCCTCCCAAAGTAACCAGCTTTGAATGCCACACACTAATACTGCCCTCTCTCATTTCAAACCCTTTTTTCTCTCTGCCCTCCACATCTGGAATTCTATGCCCCTTTATCTTCGCCAGGAACATTCCCTCTGTACTTTTAAAACCAAACTGAAATCCTACCTTCTGGAGCACTAGCACTGATATT
>JAKJJM010016242.1:0-10812 GCA_021901965.1 Pipa carvalhoi | reverse complement strand
AGGATTAGCATGCTTAATATATTCAAAATGGCTGCCGTCATTGTACATAGCTGAGCAAACTTCAGTGGGACAGTGCAGAGACTACAGAGTGATTCCGGATTTTTCAATACCACCATTTAGGAGGCAGGTAGGTGTACTACTTATATATGTATTTGTGTGTAGGTACCTTTAGTTCTCCTTTAAGGCTCTCTATGGTAATCTTCAAGCACTGGCAAAAAAGTACCCATACAAGGGCAAAACTCTTCAGAAAACTCAACCTGTTTTTTCTTTTTTATAAATCTTAGCTGCAGGAATAATAAGTAGCTATACAAGGGGGAATATGACTACCCACACTGCAATTTGTGCAGCCATTTAGCACAAAACAGTCAACTGCTCTCTATCATGTTTCCCCTTTTACCTTATGTGCAATGACAATTTTAACTCAGCAAAATTGTTTCTGAATTTGGTGGTTATTCATTTTGCAAAGTAAAAAGTTTGTTGTTTCTAGTTTCTGTGCAGTTAAAAAGAAATTCCTGACATGAGTTTCTATCATACAATATTATTTGTTGGTTCTCTCTTATGACCAAGCTTTAGTTATTCTGTAAGCAACCGTTACACCAAAGGACATATAAAAAAAAAAAATCAAAAGGATAACAAAAAGAAGTTCTGAAATAATTATACTTATCCAATTAGTTTCAATGCAGCATTATTATTTAAACATAATTATTATTTCTAAGTTAAAAAAATACAATGAACACTTTTAAAATCTCTGAAATGTATTCACAGCCACTAGTCATGTGAAACACAGGAAGCATACAAGAACTTATGATGAAATGTTTTAATAACATCTTCTTTCATACTTATGCTCTTACTCAGCACTTCAAGGAAAGGGCATTTAAGGTGAATTTGCAGAAGATAATAAGGCATATTATATTAAATCAGGAATGGGAAACACGTATTTCAGGTTGCTGCATCATTAATAAGATTGCAAATTTTGTGGTTACAGTCCTTTATATGTGGAAATTGCATAAGGGTCTTTAAAGGTTAAGTCTTGGAAACACAATCATTTATTATCATCTATTATTTTCTTAAGTTATAGTCTAAAAATGATAATTCTTCATTTTCACTGTCTGGTGGTTGTATAAGTCTGTTTTGCCTTGAAAAACAAAATTACAAAGGAAGACTGGCTCCTATAGTATTATTACTAGAATCCACTTAAACTGCAATATTTCACTTCTTTTTCAAACACCCAGCAGCAACCAACTATTCTCAACTTTTCTCACATTGCTCAAAAATCCACAGAATAAGGAAAAGCCAAAGTGGGGGCTATTTTCCTTTGCTAGCCCCTGTTTCCTGTCTAAGGCTGGGTTCACACGAGCATATGATGTGCAGCGCATCATACGCTCGTGGACCCCAGCCTCAAAGCACCGCGCTGCTCTGCCCCATAGACTTACCTTGTTCCTGGGCGTACGCTGGGAAAAATGCGACGGCCAGTGTTTGCGCGCGCGAAATGCTCGTCTGTCCGGAACAAGGTAGTTCCATAGGGCAGAGCTCTCTGCGTTTTTTTCTTATCACACGAGTGTATGATGCGCTGCGCATCATACGCTCGTGTAAACCCAGCCTAACAACTCTTAACACTGAAGTTCAGTTTGATACCTATTCCTAAGGAACAGTTTTTAAAATTGTCATACTCCCTAACATCCATTAAAATGCTATATGGATCAATCAATGCCTAATACTTACTGTCCATTGTGAAGAATTGGAGTATATACTGATTTCCTGCTTACTTTCATTTTTTGATAGAAAAATCACTTTGGGCCTCCATAATCAATAAACTAGCCCATATTAATTTAGTAAGTGACATGCACATCACCAGACATATCATGGGGCATATCTATTAAGATAAAGTGTAAATTATCCCATAGATGTGTGAATTCAAGACAATTTACCACTTCACCAACTGTACTTTGTGTGTTTTTGATGCAAATGCAGCAAAACTCTGAGTACTCTTCATGTTGAAATGAAAATTCACCAAGACATAATGCCATGAATATATGAATTTGACTTCTAATATTATGGCAACATGATTACCACAAAAACGTGGTGAACAAGGGCCAGATTCTTTATAGCTTCTTCAAGAACAGGTGAACAGAGCGGTAGAGTGGCCGCTCTGTTTTCCTGTTCTTGAAGTGCATGAAGCGCGTCTGCGACTATTTGAGTGGGGAGCTTCATGCACTTCGCGGAAATGCCTTCGCAAAGGCATTTCCGCAAGTGTTCGGGCTATATAGAATCTGGCCCCAAGTGTCAACATGAGCTAGAAATGCTTTGCCTTTGAAGTTAATGTAAAAAACAATTGTAATTTATGTGAATATTCTCTAGCAACAATACTAGGGACCCAAATCAAAAAAAGCGGGAACATTGTTCTTTCTTTTATTTATGTATGCATATTGTCAGTATATACAAATTGATATAAAAATCAATAGTTTGATAGTTATGATGATATTGTCTCCTTTAAACAGATCTATGTAAAGATGACATCATATGTCTACAATATACCTATTCACAATGAATTTGATTCAATACACAACTACTACTATTTGCCTAACTCTGCTCAGAAAGTGCTATACAACAGTAGGTGACAATTTTCTGCATCTCTGCAATACACTGTTTGTGAATATGCACAACTGACTTTGCTACAAGTGCGGGTGAATTGTCATGCAGCGTGGCAAATTCACTTTAGAAAGCAAATTTGCTCTTTGATAAATATGCTCCCATATCTCTGTTCAAATGTTATTTGAAATCTAAGTGGCATTGGAGAACACCCCAATTAGTAGAATTTTCTTTAAATATTTAGAACTGTTTCTATCTTGAAATAATTTTAATCTTACTAAATAAAGAATAAGTGCCTCGTTTATCCAAAAGTTGCCTGTTATTAATATATCTCTGGGTCACTGTGCCTGAAGTATAGTATACGGGCTCTTACGCACAGGCATTTTAATGGGCATTTACATGTGCTGCACTGCCATGCTTTCAAGGGCAAGAGAACTTCTTGATAAAATTGATCTCCTTGATCCTAATGGTTCTGCACAAATACAGATTTGTGTTAGTTGGTCAAAGCATATGGAGACTGCTTTAAGTGTTTAGACACTGTGCTAAACTAAAGCACACATTTGTGGGTACAGACCCATTAGGAACAATGCAAACACTTTTTTCAAGCAGCTGTGATGGATTCTAACACAGGGCAATGCAGTGCATTGAAATACCAGTGTGTACTCTAAGTGCTATATATATATTACAGAGGAATTATGCCCTTGAGAAACATAATTCAATAAAAAAAAAAACTCACTTATTGCCCCTGATTGGTGACACACAATGTTACTATTTAACACCTCCCATTAAATTTAGATATATTACTGAAACCACAAACTGTCTGATTCACCACCATTTAAAATTCAACAAGACCTGCTGGACTTTTCATCAAAATATACTATTTCCTTTCAGACATTATTATACTAATCCTAATCCTTGGTAAAACAACAACACCAAAATAAAAGTCTACGTGCCACTAACTACACTAACATTAATACACAAATGTGTGTAGTGCATTACAATATTCTACTAGGAAATATTGAGGCTTTGGGGGACATTCGCATTTACTACACTTATGCCGCCAATTCCCAGAAAAAACAATTCAACCACTGAAATGAGTTGTACTCCCAGCTAGTGTCATTTACCAATCCTACAAACATGTACAGCAATTGCTTTTTCAATTCTCAAATTCAAATAAAACAACCATAACTGATTAAGTCATTCCTCTTTTTTAACATGGATCTTTTAGGATTTGTGTATAGTAGTTTTAATTTAACTAGGATAAATGTCAAGTGTGATGCACAGCACTTTAAACAACATGTTTGCTTGATGCAGCCATAATTATCCTTTATTTATAGAACATTGTACACAACAGGGAACAGCTGATCATGAAAACCAGCAGCAACTGAAAAAAAATGAGAGTCCTTGTTAAGAAGGTCATACAGTAAAATTAGTTACATTTCAATGCCCCTTTCTAGGTCCACCAAAATGTTAATGCTTTCAGATTTATCAAAGGGATGTATAGATAGGAGAGTAAGAGTCCAACAGATTTTCCTTGTCTATCGATCAATTGATTGGGCAAGAAAGAATGGACACTTGGCTATCTAGCTGTACTATTGGGGTAACATTAGGGTTTTAATTATTTGGGTCAGAAGAAAAAATGATACAACAGGCAATGCCTGGAAGCAGAAGATTTAAGCTAGCCATACACAGTACATTTTTTGGAGTATTTAGCTAATATTCAAGATCATCATTCAGAGTAATCTTACTATACTGCCATTGATTATACATTTTTTTACATAGATCAAATGGTGCTTTGATAAACATTAGTGTAAATCTTTGATTTGTTGAAACGACTTTCCAACATGTTGGAACACAGCAAATATCTGCTGCTTAATGTTCAGCGTTAATTAATTAGATCTCAATTTCGACAATACCCTTTGTAAGTTTGTCAGGAAAGAGCACAATTAGATGCAACACTGTTTCTACAGGCACAGTTGTTGTTGGTTACATCACATAAACTGATATGAAGGATCAAAAATAGGTACAGATTTAAGCAGATACTCAGCACAAATATCTCCAAATAGAATACTAATGCAAAACCCACAGTTTCATTATTGGTTTATAAGTGGCAAATTCAGCAGATTTTGTTAGCAAATTTTAGTTTTCAGATTTCTGTTTGTTTTACCCTCACTGTTTATTGACTTGCTGCAATATTCTAAGACTTGCAGTGAACCTTTATCTAAATATATGACATATAGCAAAAGGGACAAGAGATTTCCACTGTTTAATGATATACTGAAGCAATTTAAATGCACTAAAACCTTAATTCAATAATCTAGGAAAAAAAACAATGCAGAAGCTAAGAAGCTTTTATAAAAGATTGTGTGTGGATATAAAATAACCTTAAAAGAAGAGAAGACACAACTTCAAATATCTTTAGTCTCTCAGTGATTCCCATACCAGTCTCCTACACAGGGCATCCATACTCTAAATAACTGAACCATAATGGAGGTGAGGTTTGTTGCATTATCCAATGCTTCTGCTTATCTACTGCATATATAACATAATCTAATCTCAAAGAGTCCAACCATCATGCACAGAACTTCCATTAGGGGATTATAAAGGTAGTGTTGTGGGAATCCTTACAACCTAAGCAAATTAAGGAGATAGAGGCAGCCTAGTTAAAGGTATACTATCATATTAATATTATCTGAATTATGAAATTCATAATTCATAATATGGAAGCTATCTATATTATGGAAAATTATGTATGTATTTTTGTTTGCTTTTTATCTGTGAGTTTCTATGTAAGAATTCAATTAACCCCCCTTACCTCTAATTGTCAACTCCAACCAACTCCTAGCAATATTTACAACTGCTCCAACATTCTTTCTGTCCAGTCTATTTTGAATTCATTCAGTTTTGCTGTCTGACCTGATGAAGAGAGTATAGAACTCTCGAAAGCTTGTCTATTTAAATTGACCACTAGTCCAATAAAAAAGGTATCACCAAGTATCGCAATACTCATGTTTTTTTGCATCTGTGGACTAACACGACCACTCTATCCTAAATATATATATATATAAAAAGATGAGTATTGCGATACTTGGTGATACCTTATTTATTGGACTACGCAGTGCTGTACAATCCAAATAATACAATTTTAATACAGACAAGGGAAAAGTGCTTAACAATAGTGAAGTAAATTACAAGCATATAATCAAGAAAATACATCACTAAGTGCAAGACCATGATTGAAATAAGAGGATGGAGGTCCCGCTCTGTTCGCCTGTTTGTGAAGTACATGAAGCGCGACCGTGCCTATTTGAATGGCCGCGCCTCGTGCACTTCGGGGAAATGCCTTTGCAAAGGCATTTCCCCAGGACTACGACCTTTTCGGAATCTGGCCCTAACAATTAAAACTAAAAACATGCCTCTTTATAGATTAGCCTAATTTAGAATAGACTGGACCCAACCAATGTTTAACCTACCTAGCTCTAGATAGCAGAAGTAGTATATAGAATCCATTTCATGATTTGATTTAAGTCCCTCCCCTGCCTATGCCTGGAGAACTACTCATTTCTGAGCATGCTCAACCTAATCCCTCTCCCACCATAAAGCAATAATGAAGTGGATCGCAAATGGCAGCAGTGAAGACAAAGGCTAAAGTCTGAATTATTACATAAAGGTGTGAATTTGCCAGCTAAAGACGGTCGCAATAGACTGCTACTGTTGCACTCGCAACTTCATAATCGGAATATTCAAATGTCATAAAAAGATGTTGCAACTGAAATAATGAAATACAAATGCTGGCCTTTTCACTTCCAAGGGTGCCGTGTTCACTCTCATAAGGTAGTACATAAACAAAGAATAGACGGTAGAAGAAAGGCTCCAAAAGCAGCAGTCACTGCAAACCCTTTATTGGGCAAATAATTGCACATAACATGTTTCGGGTGAATACCCGTTGTCATTATGAGAATATTGTCGCAGTCGTGACTTTACTATGGTAATATTCTCACAGTGACGACTTTAAAATTGTCGCAGTCATGGATTTGCTATGGGAATCCGCTGTTTGATCATTCGACAGTCGAATTCTCACTTTAGTCAATAACCTCCAAAGACTTCAGAATAATGGTGCCATTTGGATTTATATTATTCTTTCAATTTCCAAACTTTCTTTAGAATGGTTCAGTTTTCCAGAAGGTAAACTTTCAGTAGAATATGGATTATATTTAAGAAAATGGTGGGATGAAGGGTAAGAGAAAAAAGAGCAGAGACAGAAACACTACAGATGTTAAAATACTAAAAGAAGGAGGGAAATTCTACACTGGATAAACTGCATTCTTCCAGGTAAAACACATCAAAAGAAAATCAGAGAAGAGTGTCTCTGTGCCCATAACATGAAAAACAAAAATGATGTGGGGTTCCCAGAGTATGGGATTTTAAACTGGGGTAAAGGTAGTTCTGGTAAATGCAAACTATGGTCAGTATCCTGAATTCCACTTAGCAAATAGCAATAATGTAAATGTTTCCATGAACAAAATCTCTTTACTGCATCTAAAATTTGTATTTCAGAATATTAATCTTCTAATCTAATTTAATGAAGCAGACAGACATGACATCATCAAACTTGCACTCTGAGAGATTGGCATTGACGGGTTCTTAAAAAAACACCAGAACTTTTACAGACCAATTAGAATAATGCTTCATAATATCCATATTGAACAACACCAAAGCACAGACAATATTCATTGTAGGCCATTATCCAAAAGTTACATTACTAGGTCAATTATCTTCTTTATTACAATTTTAACGACTATACCTATTGGTGGCATTTACAATTTGTCACTAATACCCCTAACTGGGAAGCTACTCCTTATACCTGAAATGAACTATCATGTGTGTTTCTCTGACTGACATTATTTCTAGGAACTGGAACAAAACAAGCCACCTGGATGCATACACGACTCATGGAAAGGATAAAGTTTAGGTTCTGCCTTCAGATGTTGCAAGGTTAAAAATCACTCTTTCACACTGTCTGCAGGATCCAATAAATATTAAGCAGCACAAATTTTTGAATGTATCTAGAACTGGGTCACTTTACAAACATGACATTGTCTAATAAACTATAAGATAATGGCACAAATGACTCTTTTTAAAAACGTAAGTGGGTTGTCAACCCTGCATAACCCTACAGAAAATCCCCCCCTGATCTTAAGACACTAATGGAGGCCTTCCTACATAAACCTTTCAAACCTATAATTAGAAGAGCAGGGAATAAGAAAAGGCAAACAACTAAAGGCTTATACTGAATCATAAATGAGTTGTTAAAGTCCATACATAACTCAACATTACAAGGCACAGCTGTAATACCTGGTTCACATGAGCGCATTTTGTTCCGCTTTTTTTCTGTGAAAATACCCGGTTGCTAAAACACATTGAAAGTAATGACTATCGGCTGTGCAATGACACAGTAGTATTTCATAGAAAGGAATTTGAATAGAACGCTTCTTGTAAGTTTTTGTGATTGTGTAAAACACTCTGCGATGAAAATGCAACAGGATTAATAGCGATAGGAATTGAACAATAGCAATTACAAATGAAAAAAGGAAAAGTGCTGAGATAGTGAAGTGTTTTACATGGAAGAATGCATTTTTTTTTAAAAACACACAGGAAAAGTTGCCATTGTAAATGCACCGGCGTTTTTCACCATGTGCTTTTAAAAAAACAACAGTAGAAAATTTGCTCATGTGAACCCAGCCTTAGTAAAAACACTCAGTTCTTTTGTCATTTACACATTCATTCCTTGTGCTCCTTACCTCCCAGATTCATTCCTGCTTGGAGGCATTTCTGTAATCTGCAGGCAGGACAGTTCTTCCTCCGAATCTTGTCAATAATGCAGTCATTCCTTCCTGCGCACAAATAACTGTGTTGCCCTGTAAAAAGAAGAGCCAATTAGATGCTATGTCAATGGTCCCCATTTTAAAAAGTTATTTTGCAATGCATGCATTAATATAATGTGTAAATGCTGATGGCTGATGCCAATTGAGGAATACAAGGCTACACAAGAACATTAGAATAACAATATCAGTTTGACTATACAGAGAACAATAGCAATGAATAGAATTAATTTATCATTGAAAACAATAAGTAAATTACCCAGAACTGCCTACCCTCAAATAAAACAACAACCTGCTTAAAAACTGCCCAAAGTGTTTTGCATAATTGCAGCACAATGCTTTTTTAGCTAAATTAATACTTTAGCATTCATTTAAATAGTGGAAACATTGAATCTAATAGAACACAGCAGAGTAAGACAACTATTTCACAGTGATCATTCCTTTTCTCTTTAAGCCAATTAGAATCCCCATTTTAAATACCACATGTTATGCATTTCTATTCTGGAATTTGAAAAGGGTCAGTTTTTTTTCATGTGTTTGGGTTGTCAGTATGGGGTAGGGCTATGACATGCTAAAATATTAATGCCTCCAAAGACTCTATGATAAATACAATTCTATGAGAATATAGTGTTTTAAATAATAAACATTTCCAATGCTACAATAAAATGTGCAGAGCAGAAATACTACAGTATGCTGACTGCTGAAACCCCAAGCTTACAGAATAGAACTGTAAGTAGCAATTGGAAAAAAGATGCTATAGACCAGAGCTGTACAGGCTAAGGATCTCTAGCTGTTGTTGAATTACCATTCCGAGCACCCTCAGCAGCAATTAGTTGGACAAATCTGCACCACACAAAAGAAAATCATTTGAACATTGGCTGCTATAATTTCCTTGCCTTGTGGAATTTTGCACCACTGTAGATAAAGAAAATGTTTACTGCACAGCATTTACACAGTCCTGTAGTGATTTCTTAGCACTTGTACACACTGGTAGGTTTTGTTAAAGGAGATCTGTAAGGCATATACAGGAATCCAAGAAGTTAGGTACAAAGTTGCTACTGCAGTGGATTTTAAATGAAGGTTTTTTTAAACAGTGTTTTTTTTTTTTGCTTACAGATTTATACCAAGCTTATTCAACCTACAGTAACCAAATCAATATTGCCGTCAGTCTGACAGAAAACATGAATCACAGATTGGAAAGCTCAGCTGTATTCCAATCAGTGACTCATATTTCCTGTCACACTCACAAAAAATATCACAAATATTAAAATATATAAATTATAATAAATATTTGTGAAAATGAATAAATATTTGTGAAAATGAATTATGATCCAACATCTACTACAGCTTGATTTGTGTATGCACCTATGCACAGTTGCCCTTTAATGTATCTGCTACAATCAGAAATAGTTTTCTGCATTCTCGGATAGTACAGACTTTGGCTGCTTGCATTAAGAAACTGCCAACACATCCACAAAGTATACCTACTTAATAATTAATATACTGTACAAAAATCATTTAGTGTAATGATTAACCTACTTTATTCCCATAATAAAAAACAACAACATTAAAGGGCCTCTTTTTATATGCAGATGAGACATGTTCAAACTGGACTGATGAAGCTGCCTATCCAACATTTAAGCAGAGCTAATAATAAGTAACAGATTCTGAAAAATGTAGGTAGCTGCTGGGCAGGGTGAATGGCGTGCACATAATAGAGTTGGCACGAATGTACTCTAGGATACTGCCCAGATCTGTTTCCTGGTTGTATAAGCCAGTGAAAAAAAACCTTTAAACAACGTTATGTAACTGACCTATGATGTGCCTAAAACAGAGGGAGGGCATAGCCTGTTGTTGCTGGGCACTTGACAATCACTCAGAAAAAATCCTTAATTCTCTGCCAAGAAACGTGTTCAAAGAAGGTGGCACTACACTGACTGCTTTTCCATTGTTTTTACTTTGCAATGCTTTTAACTAATTCTCATGGAGATACGGGCATAGGAAGCTCAAGAGGAAACAAGGTTTCTAAAGAATATTTTATTGTTAGCCACTATTTTGTAACTATGTGTTGCATTACAAACACACTAGTAACTAGATAAAAAAGGGGTTTGTTTGTGCGTGAAAAAAACAACATGTGACATTAAATGTGGCTGATTAGTAGTCATAATATTTGACACTTTTCAGGCTTGCATGAAGAGATGTTTTGCATGACACTCAGTAACTGTATATCTGTTTTCGAGATTTAAAGTGGACCTATCACCTCCCTGATTTTCACATTTTTACATAGTCAGTGATTATATAACATAAATGAAACAGTTTGGGGGGAAAAAATCATTAGGAT
>JAKJJM010016222.1:0-14306 GCA_021901965.1 Pipa carvalhoi | reverse complement strand
AAGGCAAAATGCGGACCGCCCCCCCCACGCTACGCCACTGATCCTACCTTAACAAAAAAATTCTATTATATATATATATAAGTATATATATATATATATATATATACACATATGCTAGATGGCCTTTCTTTCATTTTATCCACTAATGGATAATGCTGTAAATAATATAATTAACACAAAAACTTAAAGTAGCTGTTGTTTCTAGGCAGCAAATGCCCACTTTATCCACTGTTGTGCTTGTTGCCATGGTGCATGGTTGTCTACAAGGACGAGCTATATTAAATGCATTGTGCCTATTTTGTGTTATGTAATCATAGAAAAAATATTTTGCAGGATGAAAAGCAATAAGAAATACTAATTGTCTTTCTCTGCACAGGTTATGACTTGTTAAATCTCTTAGGGGATTATTCAACAAATATTGAACAGTTGGGTTAAGGTACAATTTTGCCTTCATTCAGAAATTCTCCAACTTCACCTATTCATCAAATTCCATTATTTTCTGTGATGTAGAATTCATGACCAATGCGACACCTTACAATGGCTGGATAAAGAGCATTACGTACCACTTTGCTTGTGAATGTGACTAACCATGTATTTATCAAGCATTGATGTGTCAAATTCACCAATGCGTTGTGCTCCAAATTCCTCAACTGACTTTGTCAGATAAAGAATATATAGCGATCAAGGAGCAACATGAACTAGGAATAGCGTCACATAGAAAGGGATGTAAAACACTTGTAATGTAGGCAAATTTAATACGGTGAAAGTGTAGCAAAGTGGTGACAATGTCCTTCCATATAATCAATCCTGCCTATTAATAGTATGCCTACATTAATCTAAGAAAGATACTGTTAGAGTGATATTTACTCCTTTCAACAGATTCATGGTAATCATGGGAAAATGACATCACTTCACTTTGCTTGGGAAAATTTGCATCACTGTGTGTATTCTACTGTTTCACTGACTATGCCGCACTATACACTGAATAGTATCCAACACTGCTCCTGATCAAAGGGAATCCATTGTTTAGTGAATATGAAGTGAATTCAGGTCTGTTGGAGTGAAGTGAGGCAAAGGAAGGTAAATTTGCTACACCTGTCGAATTCGCACTTTTATGAATAACCCCCTTAATCTCTATAGTAAGAGTAGAAGACCTGCAGTCTCACTTTTTAGACTAGTAGTATTTAGTTGCATATTGTTTGGCTGAGCAAGTGGTTCAGGGAAGCCAGAAATTCAATGATATTCTACAGCTCCCAGCACTGGAATCATCTCGGCACATATAGCATTAGTAGTTGTGCCCCCCAGGTTCACCCATGAAACATTTTCTTTACCACCCACAAAAATGGACTTGAATATTTGTAGCATAAAGATTAAGTCTGTGCACTTTTACCAATAGTTCTCATGCAAACAATTGAAAAGGAAAGCTTGATAAAACGCGGAATGGTATTTCCATGGAAACCAACAGCACATTTTTTATATTTGCTTGGTATTTATATGACTGGCATGGGGGATCCCAGCCAAAACTCAGACGCTCAATCCTAGTAGTAATTAAGCTTTTTGTTAATTTACATTATTGTAGAAATTCTTCCAAACTATGCACTCACATGGTTATTTTCGCATTCTCTCGTGCAGTTTTACTGAGCAGTATTAGCTAATGATTTTAGTGCAAATAGTACTTCTATGTTGGATCTACTGTATTACATGCATAAAATCTGGAAACACAATAATGATTGCGGTGTCAAAATATCCTCTTTACTTACTGTCCACTGAATTATATTTTTCTTGTACTTAAATTTCATAAAATGTACCATAATTATTTAAATATTGTGCTCCAACCTTGTATCATTGGCACATCGTATTCTACACCCTTCTTTTGGAATAACAAGGCCCAAATGCATTCTGAGTCGACAGTTAGTTGGTCCAGTGTGAGGCCACACATGAGTTCCAGGATGCATAACTGAATATTTTATCTACAAAAGAACAAATGAATCACATTAACAATACTAAGAATTTTTACAAGTTCCTCATATTAGTAAGTATTAAGCATTAGGACACACTGCGCACTTTGTTACAATCTCATTGCCTTTAATACATAGCGGTTTCTAACTGCATTGCTTCTCATTTAGATTCTAGGTTTACCATATAAAAGACCACCTTGTATGTTTTGGCCCGGTAAACAATAACTAGATCAGATGGAAGTTGGATAGATGCAGTTGCTCATTTAAGTCAAAAAGGCTGAATTTTAGTCATTTACTGAGATAAGATGCAAAGCCTTACCTAGCCTAGGTTTTAAAACCTTCAAAAGCTGTACATTTTGCTTTGTAGGAAATGATGTAGGACATGACAAATAAAATACAGTAATCAAAGTTCTTTGAGTTCCTCATTTAAGCACATGCCAACTAGGTGACCATAGCATATTGCAGAGATCACAGATGGATGCAAAACATCTGCTGGAAAGCTACATTATAATAACATATAATATTCGTCACCCTTTCTACAAAGACGCACCTAACTATATTAGCTTTGCATTTTTCCTCCATAAGATTCCTTTTGTGCTCTGTAGTTCAATCAAACTTCTGATTTCGGAAAGTTCTTCACTCTTGAACTGTTATTTATATATATTATAATTATTCAAGAAATCCGTTCTCTCCCTATTCTCCTACAAGCTGATTGTATGTTGTTGAAGGAGAACTATAGTCAGATGACATCTTTACATATGTTGTACTATACCTTAGTGAGAAGCAATTCTCCCCAGTAGATGTTTCATTTGATACTGGATAATTTATTACTCAGGCTTGTAAAACTCCTGTAGGAGGCAGTCATTTTTGCAGACATCTTGTCTAATGTGGAAGACGTTTTCGTCTACTGTGGAATGTGACACCTGTACACAGTTAGCTTATCTCTGTAATCTCCTGCTTTCACAGTGAGGTCAAAAAGTCAGCACACTGAATAACCAATAACAGCCAAGCTAGTGTTACCTAACTTGCAAGAGGGAAAGGGGAGTGGGGGAGGACAAGATATTAGCTCTGTTAGAACTGTATAAATGAAGCTGATGGCAAGTATTAACTCTTTCCTAAACGTTTTTTTTTTAACTATTTGTGTCAGCAATTGGCTTAGTATAAAGGAGTTTTATATGTATGTGGGCAGTTATATTGGCACTATAGTTCTTCTTTAAGATCTTTGGCCTGAATAATAGTAAGACTGTAAACATTTTTAGCCATTTAAGAATGCTTCTCTGTATACATGGCTTTTAATACTAACATCAATATTCAAGATCTCACTAGTGACCTTCAGAGTGAAAAAAATATTGCCTTTTTTTCCCTACCATTTCCTCTTATACAACCTAGTGTTTTGTTGGCTTTCCCGGCTGCTTTATTAAATTACTAAATGTAATTTTACATCAACTGAAATTATACCACCTAGATCTCCTCCTTATGTTCTTTCTGATTGTATGTTACAATTTAGCCTCTATTCTCCATTTGGATTTTTGTGCCCTCTTTAGATCATTTTACATATTGTCTCATTCAGTTTATGATTCCAAGCATTTCATCATTCCTCCAGTATCCATCAAATTACTTTGCATAACTTACCTCACCCTGATCTACCACTTTTGTCAGCCAGTCAAAAAATGTAATCACATTAGTATGCCATGAACTTCTTGGGCTTAAAATCCTCCTAGCAATCTGAATTATGAAACTGCAGCAATAACGTACTGCAGGAACGTTTTCACTTTCTAATAAAAAATAAAACATCACAGATTCCTGTGTGCTGGTGGAAGTCTGTGTATAAAACTATAAATCGGAATTCTGTGGTTTTGATGGAGTCTCAGATAGACAGGGAATGGCTCAGAAGTGTTTAAATTTCACTGGATACATGAAGATGCTTTAGAGTTCCATGTAGAGAATAGCCTATGACTCTCTGTATGTTAGAATATGAAACCTTCTGGTATCTGTCATTAATGCTGTACGAGTAGCCAGGGGTTAGGTCCCTCAAGGTTTTCAATCTTGTTTTTCTTGTGCAGTTCAGTTTATGATCTACTTTATTTCTCATTTACTGTATGAAGTATATTTTGTACATGTTCGACTCATACAATAAATTGAAGTTATATTCTGCTTGCACGGTAAATAATGCCTTCACACACTACTGTCCATGGGAAAATAAATCCTGACAGACTGGGCACATGTTCCTTCCACAATAGATTTACTAAAGTGTGTAGTTGGCCTTTGGAAAAGCTAAGTATAAAGAATTTAATTTACAGCCCCAACTGTGCAAGATTTCTAAGCCGAATTGTATTTTTCTTTTTCTACTGCCTGAGCACAAGAGAGGAGCTTTTGGTCAATATAAAAGCTTTGTTCTTACTTTGCTCTCTGTACAAACCAAGCATCTCTATATTCTCAACCATTTGGTGCATTGCTTTGGGGTTATCAGGGAGGTCTGTTGATTCCTCTTGAAGTTTATGAAGAATGCATACAATTCCCCTGTTACAGATCTTTAAACTTGAATAGCATAAAAGCAAGTCTGTTTGTTGAAAAGAATTACTGCTTACTGCAGATGATACTGCATATAATAAAACGAAACTTACAGCTGGCCCCGATCTTTCTTGCCCCCAAGAGATAAGTCAAAGGAAATAAAATTTCTTGTTTTACAGACTTTGGGCCACCAACATCAGTCATTTTTTTATTACCACATGGTTCATAATATGATATAAAAAAAATGAGGGAAAGAAACAAAACCTTTCTGGAGGCATGGGACTTACAGCTGTAACTATTGACCTGCGGCCCTCCTTGCTGAACTGTAGACCAGTACACCCAAACAAACGAATACCGCTGGATGCTGAGAACTGTGTTACCCTGTCTAATATGTCTCTCTTTATTGATGGGGCTGAATTTATTTAGAAAAGCAAAATTCTTTTTTTTAATTAAAAAAAAAAAAGGACTATAAATTCATCAACTGTCTTTTCATTTATTGACCATAACAATTTTTTAAATCTCTGTTGCCATTTAGAATACATTGAGGGTGAATGTCACCTGCTGAATAGAAGCACACACACACACATACATAAACACATGCAGTTATCTACACTAGTTTCTGCCTCTTCTCTGCTCTCCAGCTTAGTTATGTGTGTGTATTACACCCATGGCAGGTAACTTTGGCACCCCCTTTTGCAGCCCAGGTGGGGCTAGGGAAAGATGTCCAGTTCTATCTCTCCTGAATGAAAACAAGGTCAATGAGGTCCTATTAATCTCAGGCACTAGAGCAATAGAGAGTATCTAGAACCAGGGTAAGGTAGTGTAGTAGGAATTGGTAAGTACCACAAAAAGGACTTGGATCAATGGCAAACTGCCCAACATTGTATTATATTGTAATTTATTTATATAGCGCTGACAAATTACACAGTACTGAGATTCATCATTCACTTCAGTCCCTGACCCATGGAGTTTACAATCTAATTTTTATATTCAGTCGCACACACAGACTATGGCCAATTTAGTTGGCCAAATTCTGCAAACTCCATGCAGATGAAATTCAGGGTGGAATTGAACCTAGAACCCAGCACTGTGAGGCAGCAGTGCTAACCACTATGCCACTGCACTGCACAACATGACAAAAAAAGAGACCCCCAAGAGTATAGCAGGTGAAAACTCCACCAAGATGCTAAGTTAAAATCAATTGTCTGAACTACTAAACCTGCAATCTTTACTGTTAATAAAGGTTACATTATCTTCATTCTTAGTCCTTTATTCTTTAAAAGAAACTTCCTTGAGCTCATCTTCTTGTGTGTATGTGCACACTATGGCCAATTGGTAAACGCTGATTTAATCTTGGGGTGATGGCTGTCTGACAATATGTATATCATCAATGGGAGAGAAACATAGAAAAGTTACGATCTTGGCTAAATATTGTTACATACAAGTCATAAATATTATTGAAACACCCTCCCACATTCCAAATAATGCTTTCCCTATAAATCTAGGACTTGACGATACCTGTCCTCTGCGGCATCCAGTTGACTCAGGAAACCTTTCTAATAATTCACATGTCCTGGGAGCTGATGAACATGACTTCTCATTTTTACGCCCTGGAAATATAAACCATGCAAGAAAATAAGAGGTGTAAAAACACACATTTCTCTAACTTTGATTTCTTAGGAAAAAAAAGTTGCTATGGCAAAACCAGATGAATTTAAGCCATTCTTGGCTTTAGATCATTTCAAAAAGTGACTTGACAGCACTAAGAAAGTACTAGTGCTTTATAAACACTAAGTATTGCATCATGCATAGTAAAGAATATAACAATTTAGCTTTATTGACTTGACATTTCAAATAAAATGGCAGTAAAAACTCAATACACATAGAGAAAATGTAAAATAAAAACATAAAACACACCATTAGGTTTGTAAATACACATTTTACTACTGAAGCTGTCTGCATTAATGTAGGGCCAGTAATTAATCCTGACTGTACTAAGTGCTATAGTCTTGTTTCTGATATGCTGTGCGACTCATATGGCTTGTAACACACATCTGCATGTTTTGACTTTTGTAAGATTTTGCCGACAAGCTGTGTATGGAGTGACCGGTAAAAGTCAAAGCTTCTTTCAGAAAAGTAATATAGTATTATAGCACCAAATGTAAGAATGTCCATAGGCCAGTTTTCACTGCAACACAGGAAATACTGCATTGAAAGACTGGGTTACTAGGGAAATTGTATTATAGCACAGGGCAACTGGGCAGATTGCATTGCAACATGGGATGAAAAGGTACATATAAAAGCAACATAGGGCATTGATACTAATACTAGGCTGTAAACATACAACTTTCCAGACATAAATGTTGGATTAAAATGAAAGCAATACATTTATAACACACAACTGACACAAAATGTCAGTACCTTGTTGCCACAAAGTATACTGACTCCAGTCACCCTTCTCTCTGAGGTTCTCATCTTCAGGAACAAAAAGGCCTTTGACTTTGTCCATTACGGCAAGTCCTTCGTCACGAATTAATTTCCAATTTGTTTCTAAAACCTTCAAATGAAAATCCAAATATAATGTAATTGAAAAACAGGAGATGTTAAACCATATTGAAAATGATCTGAATAAAAAATGTAATGTATAATGATGCAGTCAGAATTGCAACATGATAACTAGCTTATAATCAGAACGCATAATGACACAGATATTGGTAAAAATAAGCTATTTCTACTACATTAACTAGTCAAAAAAGATTTATTCTTCAGTAAATACCATACGGTCACATTTACCAAGACTAAAAGTGGGCAAAAATTATATTTTTGACAAAAATAAAAATTGTCACTGTCAAAACAAAAAAATTTGACCTTAAAATACCCCACTTTTTGCCAGCCTTGATACAAAGCTCTGACAAAGTGCAATTCAAATTTTCTGCAATATCGACAATAGAATATTTGACATAATCTATAATTATTTAACATAATTATAGGACAAGTCCCATGTTTGTAGGCTGCCTATTAGTCCCTTTGCATTTGAAATACATTTTAAAAACCTCAGCAGCAAAATGCCTAGCCCTGGAGAACAAATTAACTTCTGCTTAAAATCATTGCACTTTGAGAAAATCTAAGGAATTTGTTTAAGTTCTTGCAAAGTGCCTAATCCTTAAATGACCCTCTCACTGTATACACACCATTAAAATTTCACAGGGTCTACAGTTGAGATGTCTGTTACTGCCAACAGCTAGTGACATCAGAAGCGGATTACTAATCAAATGCAAATTTAACGCTGCTCTCTCAGAGAGTGAAAACTTATTACCCGACTGTGTTTAACAGTCACGTATTTCTGCAGCCTTGACATGGCTCAATATTTTATTGTATTTTTTCCTCTGATGTATTATATGTGTAATAAGAGAAAATGATTACTGTAAAATTGAGTTTTTATTATAATAAATCATGCTGTATCAGAGGGATTTCAAGTTACTAGAAGTGAACTGTTGTATGATAACCAGCCTGATCAAATAATGCAAAATTACAGGCACAAATAGAAATGTCATACATCTGTGCAAAATCAATTTGTAAATACAAGATTTATACATTATAAATAAGCAGTCAAGAATAACAAGATTATGACTAAAACCATGTAAATATATATTTTAAATCCCATAATGTCACATCAATGATCACTTACATTTTACTGATACTACACTGTGAATATTTTTGTGCGTTTATGTATTGTGGCCTTAGGGCCCCCCATATGTCATCCTCCCAGGAGAATAAAATAGGTTGCGCTGGGTATTTACTTTATGGTACTATGTATGAAACTTTCATTATAAAATGCAATGCTCACAAATCCAACAGTTAAACAAGGATATTTACACAGAGCAGGAAACAGAGTAAGCCTCGGAGGGAATGCAAGATTGGAGTAGAAATCCTATACAGAAATAATTCTATTGTGACAATGTTAACCTAGATGCAGGGTAACCCAGTTGACAGCAGGATGTTTACTGCTGTGGAACTTTGGCTTCTCTAAACTTCTGCTGGGCATGTACCAGCCACCTAAACTAACCCTTCTACCTGTTACCGAAACTATAACATAAGATGCCATGACTAATTCACTGGTAACTAGGGTCAACACAGGCTTCTCAGCCAAAGATATCAAATCCTTTTAGGGCCTTATTGACTAAAGTTTGAATTCACCTGTCGAATTCACTTCTCTACAAATCGTGTCACATTGCCAAAATAGTCATGAATTCTCTTCTCCTTATTTATAAAGCAGTGGATGAATTTGTCAAACAAGAGGACTGCTATGCACATTGTCGCATGCATATTGTGGTGAAGTCAGTTGAATTGAAGTAGGATGTGAAGTCATGCATGTGAGTGATGTGAATTCCCCTAGTGAAGTGCAGTAACATTATCCTCCCCATATCCCAGTAACTGTATATAAGTGAATAATACATCTATTTCAACTTATCCCTAGTTCAAGTTTAGTTGTAAACAAATTTAATCACAGTTGCCATTGTCACTTCTGAAGAAACAGTCGTTTTACACCACACTGAAGTCCTGCCATCAACCCCCCCCCCAAATCGCTACTCTCGTGCCTCGAAGTCAAACAAGTGAATTCAGAGCACTATGCCTTGCTGTATTTGCAACTGTGACTTACTTACTCCACCACTTGCTGAATACATAAAGTGGCTGTGCATGCGCATGTCAAGTAATGCGAAGAGCTCTGTAAGTCCGCAATTGTTGTAGCTGCCCAAATCAGATACGTATTCGCAATCGCCACATTGCAGAGTTTGCTTAATAAGCAAACATGGGGAAGCGGCAATTAAATGTAAATTCATTGCTATATGCAACTATTTTCCCTTTAGTCAATAAGGACCTTAGGCTTTACCTTAGGTTACCTACCTCCAGACACCCTACATCTCCTGCCAGGATTGAAAAGTTTGTTCTGTTTGAATTTTGTCTGAATATTCCACTGTCACCTACCATTTACAACCTAGCCTAACCTTCTAAAGCAGGTGACACTTAAAATAGTGTATAGTGGAATAAATACTAGTAGATGGTAGTACATGCATTTACTGCAGATAAATATCAAATAGGCCAGACAAAGGGCAACAAAAGTAAATTCCACCACACAATGTATAATATATAAAAGTGCCATCTTAAAGGTTATGTTTTTAAGATCTCCCCTGTGCAAACAACTGGGATGATTACTTTCTAACTACAAAGATTAACTTGTGCATAATTAAGTCAGAACATAAAAAATGACTATTGGGAAATACTTGAAGACTTCATATTTTATGTATAAACAAAAACACAGTTTAATCAGAAAAAAATCAGTAAGTATGCCACACCAAATGTAAATTTTATATAAAGGCCTGAATCACAAGCTCAAAAAAACGGAAGCAATTTTTACAGCAAATCTATACATAACACTAAATAAAGCAGTTGCAAACCTTTTATTTGCGATGCACAATGGCTGGGTCTATTACTGGATTTAAATATGGAAACTGCAAACATCAATTATGCTTTTTTTGCAAGCTTAGGTAGCATTTCTTATGGAATACTTATCAAAATGAAGCTATTGATCATGTTATTACTTACGGTCAAGTACAATGTGGTCGATCTGATCTATTAAGTTGGTGGCAACAAAAATTGTGTAGAAATGAGAAAGAATAAAATGGAAACTTCTAAAGGTGGACTTCCCCTTTAATTTTAAACTTCTTTTATTTAAGCTGTTTGTCATGTCATGTGTGAGTAAATCATTGATGGAATGCATGCTCATGTAAAGGCTGAAAGATGTAAAAAGTGACAGTTATAGAGGAGCTTGAGGGCATGTGCAGATACTAATACAATATGTATGAACACACCTTCAGGTCAGAAAATAAATAATGCTATGTGACTCACAGACACATGATTGTTTACACACCATAACAATTGCTATCTCTGTTGCGAGTTTCACACCTTTTTAATACAAATAACATATTTATATTGATAGATACATGCAAGGGACACACTGGCATCTAAGTTGCCCAATGTGATTAAGGTTGCTATGGTGTAAAGCAGGGAACCTGCAACAGCAATCAGGCTGGTTTATATATAAACTGGTATATGTGCAAACTATCTTTATCTAACCTAACTACAACACTGGTTCTTGGCCAGTTTTATAGAAAGGAAGCTCGGTGTTCTCCTAATTAACAAGAAAAATGTCTGAAGAATTTCATTCCTGCAGGCTATGGTATAAAACAACTGGACTTCTTGTGTTTTCTTGAGAATACTTCACTACCAATTCAAGTTGCTCGTCTCAGCTAGCACTAACTGAGATGGCTGCTACCGAGGGGTGGAAATTATGAGCAACTTCCTCATGACAATTAAAAGGGCTGTATTACCATTTACCTGCAGAAGGTAGGAGCATTCTGGGACATGACAAAAATTACTTCAATACAAACATTAGTATTTTGCCTGCCGACATTATACATTCATTATAACACACAAATAACTGAACCTCCAATGGCAGACTTGTAACTTATAATCTTATAAATGGCACATTCTGACATCTGCTTTTAAAATTTCCCAACATTCCACCATCTGATAAAGAAGGTTTAGTGCTAAAAAATTAGTCATGATTAGGAAAAAAATGGTACTGGAATTGATATTATTAACTGGAATAAGTATGGGATGAAGCATCTCAAACATTTAAAACAAAAGGCAGGGTTATTTTTTTAATCAGTATAGGTAGTCATCCATCTTGTCCTTCTCCTAGGAAAAGTCACACATGGAAAGGAATTACATAATTCAAATTATTCTTAGTGAACCTTAAGCCCAAAATAAATGTATATTCTAACACTATCAAGTGATTACAGTGCAGGAGAAATACGGTATTTTCTGTTTGGCTTAGTTCAAAATATATAACACTGGTGAAAACACCCTTTACACCTTTTATTATGGAAAAGCAAAGCTCAAAATGACCTGTAATTAATAAGGCCAAGAGTGTATATTAGCCCTAAGTTAAATATGGAGAATATATTTCAAGCTCTTCAAAAATTAATTTCTAAAAAGACAATTTATACAATTATAGAAGAAGTATTTACATTGATTAGTTCAGTGTAACCAGTTTCCTTTGCAGTCCACCATGGCTGAGCTTTCAGTCCCTTGACATTGTACAAAGAGCGCTGCCACACTGATGCAAAGTGTCCTTTCTTGTAACCAACTTCATACCATGTGTATGCCTGCAAATGGGAGCAAGGAAGTATATGATTAGATGAGATAAATGCCTACAAAAGATTTTTACCTAATTGACACATGCCGGGCCATCTTGAAGAAGGATTATGTCAACCAGTTCATAAAGACCTGTGATTTGAAATGCCAACCTTGAATTTTGCATGTTCCTACTAGATAGGCAAGTGAGCATGGCTTGAATGATTTTAATCGCACTAAACAGTGTGGTGTTAGGATCAAGTACTTGACAGGCGTTATATTCCACCTTGTACACTCACATATTACCAATGTTGTCCAGTTGAGGTTTTTTAAAGGGGTATTACTATGGGCAGGGCTGTGGAGTCAGAGAGTCTGAGTTGGTGCCCATTTTGGTGGAGTCGGAGTTAGGGGAAATTAAAGAGTCGGAGTCGGGGCTTTGGCTAACTGACTCCACAGCCCTGGGGCTGTGGAGTTGGAGTCGGTGCCCATTTTGGTGGAGTCGGAGTGGGAGTCGGAGTTAGGGGAAATTGAGGAGTCGGGCTTTGGCTTACCGACTCCACATCCCTGACTATGGGAGTGCTTGTCTCCTTCCTAACACTTTATTTAGTAGCTATCCTTATGGAAGATCCCATGCTGAAAACTATTTATACAAAGCAGAAACACATTTTATGAAAAAGGAGTGTTTAATAAGTTAATGGAGCAAGCTTTTCCCAATATTTCCATATGCTCCATTTCCTGTATGCTGCAGGCACAAACAGCAGCTCTGCTAAACGGCAACTTCTGGGATTTACTGCTGTTCTCATAGTGCCACCCCTTTATATGATGCATAAGCCCACCCCTTGTTAGTTGTACACTGAGCTGCATTTCTTTTAAAATCAGAAAAAAATAGGTCAGGCTATTTTTAAGGTGTTTGCTGTTAAAACCAATAGCATTGGCTCCCATACTGGCAGACTTACTTGGAGACACAGCATATTTTTTTATGAAATATAGAAATCAATGTTTACAGCATGGCAATAAATCTTTAAGAGGCCCAGGAGCTACCTGAGATCTAAATAAGGGTCAGGTAATGAGGAATGTGTCTGTGAGCTGCAGAGCTTTAGAGAGTATGTAACCTGTTTTACGAGGGGATAGGATTGCCCTGATACATTCTTATGTTTTATTAGAGACATTCCCTAAGAGTAGGGAAAAGCAACCCTGAGGGCTCTGTTGGTGATGTCTGTGTATTTTGTACAGACTGTATTTCAGTGTAATTTGTGTTGGAGTTACTGCTGTGTTTCAGTTAAATCAAAGAGCGTTTCCACTGAATCCTGAGTGGTGCAATTTGAAATCTATCCAAAAAGCTCTATTGTCAGGCTAATCTCCTCACACTGATTAGACTAGAATGTAAGAATATGAGGGTCCATAGATAAAAAACACTTACATCATTTGGCCAAAATAAGGTAATATCATCTTATCTTGTGCTATAATTCAAGCGTATTTATAAAAGCTGGACTGAACGCCATCAATAATTGTTTTTCTGTGCGCAGATGATTAGCAATTCTTTTTTTCCAGAAACTGGTCAACCTAATAAAATAGGCAGACTGAGTTCTTGTGCATATTACTTCCAACAGCTGGTCAACTTAAAAAATGGTCAGACAGATTTTCATATCCATTTTGTGTAATAAATGGTGAGTTAGTAAAAAAAAAAATATTTTGAGCAAAATTTAATTAATAAATAAATTACAAAATTCTAAAATAACAGAATTGCTAAATGCAGTTGTCCAAGTACCGTGTCAAATTACAATGAAGCACAGGGCACCAAGATGGCTGCAGGCACAAACACATTGCAATAGAAAGGTCAGATATCTGAGACTAAGAAATTAATAATGATCTATAACTCCCTGACATTCTTCAGCATCTCTTGGCTGTTGTCAGTTTAATTCACAAGTCAAAGTTACAGACTACAGCCCCTAGAGCAGAAAACAACTGCTATATTTACAGCGAGCGAGAATTTCATTGACACTTAGGGAATATGTAGTGAACTTTCTGAATGTGAAAGCGCATACACAGTTTATGAATGCAAGTTATGGAATACTGCAGCCTATTTAGGATAATGAAGATCACTTGAGTGTGAAAAGTTTCACTAAGCAACACAGCAGTTGTTCTGGTCCTTCACCACTAATATATTGCTATTTTATACACTTACTGCACAATGTAGACAAATGAAGCAACTGTCCCCGTACACAATAATACTGAAATCTCATTCTTGCAACAGTAGCTTGTGAAAACAATGGCACAAGTAATGTCATTTTCACTAGTTGCCCAGCTACTTATTATAAGGAGTATCAGGTAACAAAACTGCTGAACTGATATTAGATTATTTAAAGGAGAACTATAGTGCCGATATAACTGCCCACATACATATAAAACTCCTTTATACTAAGCCAATTGCTATCACAAATACTTAAAAAAAAAGTTTAGGGAAGGGTTAATTCTTGCTGTCAGCTTCATTTATACAGTTCTAATGGGGCTGACATTTTTGCCTCCCCCCCCTCCCTCTTTCTTGCAGAGGCTGCTGATTGCTATTGGTGTAATCAGTGTGTTGACCTTTTGGCCTCACTGGGAAGCAGGAGATTTACAGATTAGATAACTTGTACGCAG
>JAKJJM010016209.1:0-13122 GCA_021901965.1 Pipa carvalhoi | reverse complement strand
CCACTTTTCTGCCCAAGCCTCCAACGTATCTAGATCCATCTGTAGTGAAGTACTATCCTCCTTTGTATTAACTACTTTACACAGTTTAGTATCATCTGCAAAAACTGGATTTTACAATGCAATCCTTCAGCCAGGTTGTTTATAGATATATTGAAGAGAAAAGGGCCCAAAACTGACCCCTGGGGTACCCCACTATTAACAGTAACCCAGTGTGAGTATGTACCATTAATAACCACCCTCTGTTTTCTATCACTGAGCCAGTTATTAACCCAATTACACACATTTCCCCCCAGTCCAAGCATTCTTTTATGTACCAGCCTTTTATGTGGCACAGTATCAAATGCTTTAGATAAATCAAGGTATATGACATTCAGTGACTCCCCCCTGTCAAGTCTATAACTCACCTCCTCATAGAAGCTAATTAGATTTGTTTGGCAGGATCAATCCCTCATAAACCCATGCTGATATGGAGTTATACATTTTTTCATGTTAAGTTACTCCTGGATACCATCTCTTAAAAAGCCTTCAAACATTTTACGTACAATAGAAGTTAGACTTACAGGTCTATTGATTTCAGGCTCACACTTTGACACCTTTTGAATATAGGTATCACATTTGCAATACGCCTGTCATGATCTCGCTTACCTGCACTGACCACTTACCGCTTCCGGGTTGCAGGCCAATCCGGGTCCGCTGACATCACGTGTGAGGGAGACATAGTTGTAGGCTATGATTATGATCAGATAAAGCGAACTGCGGAGAGAAGTAGTTAAGGACAAGGATAAGGAAGGGGAGGGGGTACAAGCAATAAGATAGACCAGCAGGGAACACCTGGGAAGCAGCCCCAGAGCTCGGAGAGGGGAGGGAGACTAGTTACAGTGCACTGTCAGTCACAAACCTTCAGTGACAGGCATTCTGACACCTGCAATGGGATTCATTCACACACTTTCTTCAAAACCATTTGTGCAGCAAACACAATAAAGTACATCTAAATAAATACATCCTCATTTTACGAAAATAAATATTCGTGGTTATGATTTTAATTAGTCATTATACATCAGCAGCTTAGTTCTATTATATTATATATTAGACTATCATTAAAAAAAGGATGCCCCTTTTAATTTAACAGTAGTTTACCCATTTAAAAAATGATAATAAAAACTTTTTTCTTGTTTGCTGCTGCTGCTGTAAGTCCTTTACCACTAAAGAAAGTGAAAGTACTGTCAGAGTATAGCAGTTACAGGCAGTGGATAGATAGTACTGGCAGAGTGTAGCAGTTACAGGGAGTGTGAAACTGATAAGCTGCAGCTTCCTGCCAGAACTTCTGCAGTGATGTCACAGGTCAGGATTAGCATGCTTAATATATTAAAAATGGCTGCCATCCGTGTTCAGAGCTGAGCAAGCTTCAGTGGGACAGTGCAGAGATTACAGAGTGATTCTGGATTTTTTTAATACAACGATTTAGGAGGCAGATAGGTGTACTACTTATATATGTATTTGTGTGTAGGTATCTTTAGTTCTTTTTTAAGACCCTAGGGTAGCGGTTCTCAACCTTTTGGAACCGAAACTCCCCGCGATGACGTCATCGCAGGGGTGTGCCCGGCCACGTGATGACATTGCGGCCGAACGTCATCGCGTACACGCGTCACGTGATGACGTTCAGCTGCAACGTCATCACACACGCGCGTGATGTGATGATGTTGCGGCACTCGGCAGCGGTTCGCGACCCCTGTGAGCCGGTCTTTCGACCTTAAATGGAGTCGCGACCCACAGGTTGAGAACCGCTGCCCTAGGGTGTATATGGTCTGAACCAGGTGAAGGACCGAACATGAAATTCCAATGAAATCAGCAATAGAGGAAGTAGGTGAGAGGACGAGCTTTTGTAAGAAAGTAGCTGTAAATAAAAAAAATGCAGAAAATACTAAATGATTTAAACTGCAACAATCTGAAACAGTAACAAAGTGAACACCCACTAATTTATACAGTTAATTCCTTCAGCTTTAATGGTCTTGTCAGCACAAAAATTGCTCAGGAAGGACACACTGACAGTTAAAAATAGATTATTTATTTTAGATTCTAACTAAAACTAAAATTTCGAATATTCTAAGAGGGCAGAAATGACCATCAGATAGTCTCGCACGGGTAAAGGGTTCCTATATGTGAGATATGTATTATTACCCATATGCAATTGTATGCACTCGCACTTTGTGCTTCTTTCCCTAAACATACTCCCATAGGGTGAGCAGTTTCCCCTACCAGATCCCAGCTTGCACATCTCCCAGTGTACCTACTCATCTACACAACATAGTTCTTCCCCTCTCCCCACCATCCTACATGTGACAGCCACACAAACAACAAACTACGTAATCTACGGCAGCCCGCACAGTCCCCGCTGGTTGCTGCTGTCAGCTCAAGGAAACGCCTTTTTTAGTTGGTGGCGACCTTACAGGCTGCCGTAGTTTACGTGATTTGTAGTGTATGAGAGCGGCTGTCACAAAACCTGTGTTGACGGGTCGGGTTCTGCTGCGGCTGAGGTATTTGTTCTGTCATTCCTGGCCCGGCAAGTGGTGGTGAGTGGATAGTAAAACGTTGGGACGCAAAATGGCACGAGGAATGCGTATTATTGTGGACATTAACTAGAGTAGGGGGAACAGTTTAAGGAGGACTTCTTAACGACCCTCTATTCCTTCTCCCAGGCTGGGACATAACTGGCTTCAAACTATATTTGGCAATAGCAATCACAATAGACTTTCTGACTTGGTCTTATGTTATGGACGACACATACACACACCGCACACCACAACACAACTAAACAAACAGGAATCAGCTGAGCATGAGTTATCGCCGTGAGGTAAATTAGGAAGTAGTGAAAGAGGGGAATATAGTTTGCCTTCCATGCTGGAATATTGTGTTTTAGATTGTCATTAAAATCAGTGGGCATTCATGCAGCTAGTAGCATGGACTCAGATAATATCCTGAACGTTTGTTTGAGCCTTGCACTTTTAATAAAACACGTGAGAAAATCTGTGATGTCTTTGTGCAGCTTTTAGGCATTATTGACAAAATGTATGCCTATAGAAGTCAACATACAAGCTGCATGCAACTGCAGTGTGCCTTGCCACAAAGCATTTTACCAGAACTGTCTGCTGCTTTAAGACACTCTGACAATATGTTCTGTTATTACCCCTAAACTTCTGTGGCTGTGCTTTTTTGTTGCATCTTATTATGAATTTAACTTAATACAGTAAGACCCTGACAAAACTTTAGTGCAGTGTTACCCTAAGATTAGGTTGGAACAATTAAACGTCAATCAAATATTGAAATAACAATTTGGTAGAATGTTGCACAAAGCAGTATAGTTTCAAGCTGGGTGGTAGTTTGCTTGTAAATGATTAGTTTGTGTGCATTCATGGGAGGATTCAATTTCCTAGTAGTTATAAGAATATCTGCTTTTGCCATGGCAAAAACGGGTGGCTATTTTATAGACTAATTATTAAAGAATAAATAATTGTTAGACAAGAATGAAAACATTTTGCATGAGATTATTGTTCTAAGAACATATTTTTAATGTATGATATATGCATCCCTTTAGAAATTGTGTTATCAAATCCAGTTTTGATTTTTGTGGGTACTGTGTGGTGGAGGAAATAAATATACATATGCGTACACACACCCTTATGTTGGTATCAATGAGTGCTGAACATTCCTGACTCTTGAAAATTACTGATGAGTCATTACAACATTTTGGTTTGTTTTAAAGGATATGTCAGGATTCAGGAGTGCACTGCTTTTATTCCAAATATTGAAAGTGGTAATTTGCCAGTAATTTGGGGGTTATTCTCTAAAGTCCTTATTGTCATGTAAAGGTGTGAATTCACCAGCTAAAGACAGTCGCAATAGACTGCTACTGTCGCAGTCACAGCTTTATAATGAGAATATGGTCGCAGTCGCGACTTTACCAAGGAAATGTCAAAGTCGTAACTTTAAAATTGTCGCGGTCTCAATTTTATAATGGGAGAATTGTCGCAGTCGTGGATTTGCTATGGAAATCCGCTGTTTGAGAATTCAACAGTCGAATTCTCACTTTAGAGAATAACCCCCTTTGTCTCTCCACATGTGGAGTACAGATTCTTTTGCTTGTTATAAAGAAAGAAACTAATAAAATTAATTAAAAATAAATGGAGCTGTTGATAACGGTAGGACAGTAGATGAAAAAAATTAATGAGAATACATTGTATGTATTATATCTTGGTTTCATAAGTGTGGTATTTGTTTGTCACTGGTCTAAGTCCAAACCATGTCCTTAAACCTGCAGACAATCTAGTGCACTTCATATTACCTTTATCTTAAGATGGGCATCACCTTATAGTTTAGCTCAGGGGTCTCAAACATGTGGCCCTCGGGACACCAGAGTCATCCTTGGGATGGCAGAGTGGCAGAGAGCATTCTGAGGAAGAAGTATGCCCACTAGTGGTGTATAGTGAACCCTCCATAGAACCAGCAATGGTGGGGATGTTTCTTCCTCAGACTGCTTTCTTAACTCATGTGCCTGCACATGTGCTGTGCACAGGTAAGGAAGTGGTGTTCGTTGGCAGTGCAAGAAAAAATGGCAGGGGGTGGAGCTTTTTGAATGCTGCCCATCAATGTCAAATTTTTTTCCATTTACCTGGCTGAGTTCTCCTAGTTTATCTTATGCCTTGTTGGATTCTCTGCTGACTCTGGTGCTACTTAATTTTGCTAGCCACACCTGTATTTCAATCTTGTGTTAATTCAGCTGATTACTGTTAGGTTAGCATGTTTGTGGTCAATGTATTACAATTATTACTACATTTAATGGCATCTGGTATTGTACTTTTCAGCACAGCTCTAAAGCCAATTAAGCAAATATTGAAAATATTTCCTGTTTTTCTAGTTTTCTTCAATTCCACAAATCCCTTTGTAATTGAATTTTTTTTACGCTAACTGTCCACTAATAGAATACAGTCGGAGTGTAAGCAGAGAGTGAATACTTTCTCACTCTCCTTATTAGTATATTCTCATCTAAATATCTATCTACTCCTTATTTTTATGTCTACTATTTCATTTGAATCTCTCTATTTCAGAACATAATATATTGGTCAAAAATGACAACAGAATCTCCTCGACGTCCAAGTCGATGTACAGGTGGAGTGGTGGTTCGCCCTCAGGCAGTTACGTAAGTAAAATTTGTACCGTTAATAGCAATCATGTGCAGTTATCAAATGCTCAAATTCTTATGTGGTGATCTGTCACAATTTTCAGTTCAAAAGAGTAATTGATTATCAGAAACATTTCTATTATGTTTAATTGTGCAAGATAATATATTTAGAAAGTGCCAAATAGCCCTGCCAACAGAGAATATAAATACATTTGAAACAAAAACCCTTTCTTGTGAGCCCACCTGGCTGTAACATCTCATCACATTGTGAAGTTTTACGATAGTATAGTGTGCTCTATCTAAGTGGTTCTTAAACTGTGACGTGGGCCTCACTTGTGAATCACAATTTAAATCAGGTAAGGCCCAAAAGTGAACCTTATCTACTGTAAAGATTTGGTTTTGAATATTAACTCTGCCAAATAGCATTTGAGGCCCAGTTAAAAAAAAAGTTTGAGAACCATTTCTCGAACTTATTCTATTGACAATCATTTTGTCATTAGTTTGTCTTAGATTTAAAGAGGCACTAAAACCTGTAAAAAAGTGCTTTCTATTTATAGACTTCCTAGTTAAGTACAAGTGTTAAATGGCAGGTATACGCTTACCAATTTTGCAGAATAGTCATAGCAATAGAAGAAAAAAGCAAGCATTTGGGGCCAGATTCCGTAAGCTCCAAAGCATCACAGAAATGCCTTCGTAGAGTGCGGAGGTTACAGAATCTGGCCCTAGGTGGCCAACTAACTAACTTTAGTAAAATCATACCTAATTTTTGATGTGTGTTGTGCTCTCTTTTGTTTGTAATATATGCTGCAGTCATAATAAGAACCTGTTTCAAGTACCTTGCTGCATTTAATGTGACCTATCCAAGGACATTCTTGTCCAGCAGAAGTTATTCAGTGAGCTGCCCAGGCACTGGACAGTATTAAAGGAGAACTAAGGGTATAAAATAAAAACATATTAAAAAACATACCTTATATTGAGTTGAATTGTTGCAGTCACAGCATGAACTGTACTGTAATTTCTGTGCACGGAGGAGACTTAACAGCGTGTAGGCTGACACAGGATTCATCCCGAATTTCCTCCCACTTGGTTGAATAGTTGGTGGAAAAGGAATTCAACGTCATCACGTTCATTGCGGGGCTAATGAGAACGCTCCCCACAATGAGCGTGATGATGTGTGAACCCTTTTCAATACATTGGAGGAGTTTGGGCTGAATCCTGTGTCAGCCTACACGCTGTGAAGTCTGCTTGGTGCAGTGAAATTACAGCACAGTTCATGCTGTGACTGCAACAATTCAACCAATATAAGGTAAGTTTTTTTTAATATGTATTTTTATATTTCAGAGAAGAGACATGGATAAGAGAGGGCAAGAGGGGGTAGCTATGGGACTTCATAGTTTCAACATCTTTTAATATTAAATGAGAGTCAAAGGGAGAAGATAATAATGTGTAAGGGAAAATTGGGTAAATGTTGAAAATAAAAGTATATGTGTTTTTCTGGATCAGGAAAATGCCTAAAATTATTCCCCTTTGCTTGAATTTTAATCTCAACTGTTGAACTGCTCAGAGGCACTTAAATAGGCATTTTATTGCTCTAAGTAATTTTGTTAACCAACAAAAAATGTTGCTATTTTTGATTAGGTCACCCATGATTGCATTAATGTAAATGAGAAGGTGTTCTTGCTGTTATGCCGTCAGTGTAAACCGCCTGGTGCAAAAATCCCAAGTGCAGCATTCAGAAAAGCTCTAAATTTATAATTAATATGAGTTAGAGCTGCCATACTCCTAGGAAGCTCACTTAAAAATATCATTCATTGTCTTCAGATTCTTGCCTTCCTTTTGCCAAATTACCATGAAAACTATACAATAAAGGCTTGTTTTTTTAATCTGCCTTTTTTTATGAGATTTTTTTTTTACTCTTCAAAGAACTCTAAACTGTTTGAATTAATAATATGCATAAAATGCGTTCTTATCTGCATACAATTTTGAAAACATCCTCAAGACATTAATATAACAATTCCTTTTACACTTTATCCTTAACTCTGCTGGTTAGGATGTTCTGTGTACCAGAAGCTGATTAGACAAACATAATACAAAGTCCAATCAGATGTGCACAAACAGACACAGAAGGGTCAAAGGTACTGGACTAACTTTTGAAAAATAGATTTTTTGTAAACTGTCATAACAGTTCAGTGTTTATATACATATATTATAACCCTTGATCATAATCATCATCATTCACAGCTTATTTTTTGTTTTCCTTCCATAGGGAACAGTCATACATGGAAAGTGTTGTGACATTTCTTCAAGATGTGGTACCACAGGTAAGTGAAGGGAACATTGTGCAATCAGTCATACATGTAACTTGTCAGTGGTCCACAGCTTGAAACTGCAGATGAGATAAGGTGATTGGGAGAATGAAATAATTACTGCAGCTGATGTTTGAAGTTGAAACATTTCACCTCTGTCATCTTTAAAGGTTTATGCAAACTTTTGGCTAAAGGCTTACTTTGAGCCTGTCCAAGACAAAGGTACTTCCCTGCCACAAGATCCAAGGGGCTGCCCCTCACCATTTCTTTGGTCTTTGTGTAGCAACTGCACATGTTGCATATAAGTCATTTTATTTCAAAGCAACTGCCTTGCATTTGTTGCTTTGTGACAAGTGTAAACTGGGATCTCTGGAATTAAAAAAAAATTTAATTGTGTCTATAAAGTATTTTGTTTAGTTTTAAAAATTAGGCTTTCAGGCACACTTCCTTTATACATATTATCTAAAGCGTCATAGAAAACATTAAGAATGCTAAACATTGCTGCTATATGTAAAGATGAAAACAGAAAGACAGCAATAAAATTCATATCGTCAAAAATAACATGTTCACAAATGCTGTATTTTAATAAATGGCATTCTAATCCAATGAGCAATTTAAGAAGAAGAGCATTAGTAATCAATCAACCTGTATATGCTGTGTGAGGGAGTAGTGTTTGAGGGCAGGTAGGAAAGTGTGTACACTACAAACAAAGAACTCAAAGAGATAACCCATTGTCTCCTCCTCCTCCTAACTCATTGGGCCAGATTCCCTGTGGTCCGAACACTCGCGGAAATGCCTTTGCGAAGGCATTTCCACGAAGTGCATGAGGCGCGTCGCTGAAATACTCGCGGGCGCACTTCAAGAACAGGCGAACAGAGCAGCCTGTTTGCCTTTATTCTTGAAGTGCATGAAGCGATGCGCCTCATGCACTTTGCGGAAATGCCTTCGCAAAGGCATTTCCGCGAGTGTTCGGACCACGGGAAATCTGGCCCATTGTCTCCTACTCTGAAACCACCATCTCCTCCCTACCTTTAGATGGTACACAGCACGTAGCGCCCAAAAAGTCACTGAATAAATATAAAAGTCAAAATTGTAAATCCAGAGGTATTCCAGATGTACGCTTCTGCCACTAGAAAAGACACACTGTCCTCTTGCATTGAAAACACTTGTAAAACGGTCATACCAGGGTGACTGGAGCTGTGGCAGCGCAAAGAAGAATATCCTTGATCACACATAGCAGTGGTATAAACACTCAGTAAGTGGGGATCTTCGAGAATTTTAGAAGGCTAATCACCTTTAATGTCTTTTTATTACTTCCATTTGTGAGTACCCTCCTACCATTAAAAATTGGTTTGCTTTGAACATACTGCACCATGAGCCTCTTTCTTATTTGAGCTTTAGTGTTACATGGAATTCCTCATTGAAAGTTATCATTACCTTATCATCTGGTGAGTTCTCTTCCCAGAGGGGGTCTGGTGTGCTCCCCACTTACTGAATGTTTATACCACTGCTATGTGTGATCAAGGATATTATTAGTTTCACACTTCACTATTTTTTGAAAAAATAGTATCCCTTCTTACTAACACGTCACTATCTTAAATATTTTGAGTCATATATTGTTTTGACACCTCAACAAGCACTCATTGTAGTGTGTTTCACCATTTAGCTTTTTTGTTGTTTTTTGCACTTCATTTCTTTATTTATTTTTTCATTTTGTCAGGTAATGCACTAGGGGTTTCCCCCTTTTTGTCGTCTTTTTCATTTTATTCCTCCCTACCTTTGTCCATATAGGAGCCCCTTTTGTTTTTTTTGTCTCTGTTCCTATTTTCCTGCCAACCTAATCAAGTCACTACATTTTGCTCTAAAATCTAATTTTATACTTTAATTTATGCCCTCTTAAAAGTTGCTGTTTGAATCCTTCAGTAAAAGACAACCAATGCATACATGCTCTAATTTTTCCTGTCCCAACTGTCACACCAACCAACTACTCTCATTCTCACTCCTCGTCCATGTTTCTTCTCTTTATGCTACATACTTTTTCCTGCAGTCTTTTCTTTTGGTTTATTTTTTTTAGTATACAAGCACATATTAAATAAGGCACAACACTCAGTCTGCTACTTTATATCTACATGTCAACAGTATATGTTAATGGAGCTGCATTAGTGTTCGGTTCTTTAGCTCAATCGCCTTTTCATAGTAAGTTAGTTTCATAGTAAGTTAGTTTCATAGTAAGTTAGTTTCATAGTAAGTTAGTTTCATAGTAAGTTAGTTTCATAGTAAGTTAGTTTCATAGTAAATTCTTATATGCAGGGTCGCCTATACATTTTTGTCTCATTTGATTATTCAATTTAATTTTTTTTTTAAACTATTCCCAATCAATTCTTGTCTCATACCTGTTGAACAGAACAGTGAAATATGTTGTTGCTTTATAAAATATAATAATATAAAGACAATAATACTTGGGATTGGTAGTGTTTATGAGATGTACCTTGAATTACCCATGCACCTTAATAACATACAAAAATGTGGCCTTGAACTACTCAAGTTCAAGGCCACATTACTGTCAGTGTAAGTAAAACAGAGCCAGACTCTGGCATAGCGCTATTATTGGTTTGAGCAGTACTGGACCTACTGATGTTTTTGTTCACTGTTGGTCACCTAATAAATTTAGTTACTCTTTTTTTACAGCAGAGTGTGGTCCTTCCTTTTTATTTCCTCTGGACCTTCTTTGCTGTCAGTAGCACTTTAAAGGTCTCTTTTAGACAAAAGACTTGCAGAATGTGTAATTATATGGGTTGCAGGTTTTGTGACCTGGTCCTAGCTCCCAAAGGGACCACTGCAATGCCTCTGTAGCCCTGTAACATCTGCTCCTGCATCCTATTTTTTGGACATTATAGCTAATTGCATGGAAGCATTAAGGCTGTGAACTTCAACTAGGTAAATATTTTAACTTCTTTTGCCTACTCTACAGGCTTACAGTGGGTCACCTACAACAGACGAAAAGGAAAAAATTGTATGGGTCCGTTTTGAAGATGCAGATTTAAATGGTATGCAAGTTCATTTGGAAATTATTATAAATAATTTTAATAATTGCATCTATTGTTGGTTTATTTCTTCCATAGAAGATAGGTGATATTTATAAATTTAAAAAAATATTTTGTAAACCTTTAAAAACACGTGTTATAACACCGAACATGAATATGCTGATGTTCCGGGATGAAAGTGGTTTTAGATTAAAGGGGAACTGTAGTGTAAATCGATACTTACCTGATCGATCTAGCAACAGTACATGAAGTATACCACTGCTAGATCAGTATTCATCTGATGATCCACAGCCCAGGGTCGGCAAATGAATATATCGCTGCTCCACCTCACTTCTAGATCTATGTGACTGATGTCGGTCCCTCCCAAGTTTTGCTAAAATTAACCCACTGTGCTAGATCAATCAGATAAGTATCAATTTACACTATAGTTCCCCTTTAAGACACTCAAATTATGAAAATGATGTTCTTGGTGGAATTTAGATTAAATTTTCTTTCAAATAACATCATACATCAAGCTCAATCACAACTAACTTCATCTATGATATTATCTCTAGATGCACAAAAAGCCTTTGATAGGTTGGATTGGACTTACATGTATGCAGTTTAAAACAAATGTAACATTCCAACCACATTCTTAACAGGTATGAAACAATTATACCAAAAACCTTCAGCACAAGTCACTCTAATGGGACTAAATTCGGAACTCATACACATACAAGGAGGCACCAGACAGGGATGTCCCCTCTCACCCTTACTATTCTCCCTATCTCTCGAACCATTAGCTCAATACACAAGAACCTCTCTAGATATAAGTGGAATCCAAATCAATCAAAACAAACATAAAATCAGCCTTTATGCTGATGACATCCTACTAACCATTTAATTTCCATTAGTTTCAATCCCAAACCTATTCAAAACCCTTGCACACTTCCAAGATATTTCAGGATGCAAAATAAACACGAATAAATCGCAAGTCCTACCATTAAAAATGGAGAATTCAGAAATACAACATCTACAATCTAACTACTCGTTCAAATGGCAACACCATTCCCTCACCTACCTTGGCATACAATTCACAGCCACTTATCAAACACTATATGAAGGAAATTACACACCTCTAATACAAAAACTGAAAAAATAAACAATCAATGGCACAGATATAATCTCTCATGGTTTGGCCACATAGCAGCTGTAAAAATGACACTTCTGCTATGACTACTATATCACTTTATCACACTACCTATGCAATTCCCAGAAAAAAAACACACAATCCCTTCAAAAACCCATAAACTCATTTATTTGGCAAGGTAAAAAAGCTTGTATAAAAGCCTCTATACTCACCAAACCAAATTCGATAGGAGGCCTGGGAGCCCCCAATATTTTTTTGTTACTATATAGCATGCAGATTAGCCCCAATCATAACCATACATAGAAAACCAAAGCCTCTATGGCTTCAAATTGAAGACACAATTATGCACCCCACACAAATCACAGATTTAATATGGAACAACATTAAAAAAAGAGCAACACCAAAAGAAATCCTCCCAACAACCAAATTAATGATAGAAGATTGGGATAAATGGTCTAAACGATTTAAATTAAAATCCAACCTACTACATTACACTAGCATAGGAAACAAAGATTTCCCACCAGGGGCAGACTTCCAGAACTATCAAGACTGGATCAATGCCAGCCTCACCAAAATAGTACATTTCACAGACAAAGGGAACTTTCTTTCTTTCACAGAAATACATAACAAATATAACATACCCAACCAAAGATTATTTCAATACGTGCATTATTACGAAACACTTTAAAAGAAAAGAAAATGAAGAAAACCCTACATTCATGGAAAGAATGTTTTTATTCAATACAAAATAAAGGACTTGTATTCTACATATACAACACCCTATCTACAGAAAACACTGAATTTCAACATAACTATATGATCAAATGGGAGGAGTATATAGGGAGAAACATCTCGGAGGAATCCTGGACTAAAGTCTGGAAAAACGCAAGACAAGCTTCAATTTGCACAACTATGAAAGAAAGAACATTTAAAATCATATATAGATGGTACTATACATCTCAAAGATTAGCTATAATGTATAAAAATCCAAGTTTAACATAATGTTTCAGAGGCTGCGCACAAGAAGACACTTTAATACACATCTGGTGGAACTGCCCAAAAGCACAAAACTACTGGGAAAAAATATGTGAAATGATAAACAAAATATTTAAAATAAATGCAAAACCTAGAATATGATGAAGAGCTATTATGGTTACCCTGGAATAATTATCTAGATACCTGTCACACAAACCAAAACAACTAGGTTTCATATAATTCATACTAACAACACATATTTTCTAACGCTAGGACCTTTGTTACCCCCCAGCAAGCATTAAGATGATTTTCACTGTTTATATAAATGTGAAACCTAAGTAAGAATGGAAATTGTAACATAATTGCACAATAATCTGATATTACAAATAGAGTTAAAGGGGAACTATAGTGAGATTACATCTTTACATATGCAGTACTATACCATAGTAAAAAGCATTTCTCCCCAGTAGTTTTTCCATCTGAAGCTGGATG
>JAKJJM010016207.1:0-10700 GCA_021901965.1 Pipa carvalhoi | reverse complement strand
TTGCCCCAATACATCAGGAAGTCAAGAAGTCAGGCCTTAGGGGGCGTGTCTATTGTAGTTGATTGGCAGGTTGGGCACAAGATGGCAGCTCCCACAGCTTCAGATTGGGACAAGTTTACAATGAGTATAACTTAACTATCCTAACGATTTTTTCCCACAAACTGTTTCATTTATGTTATATAATTACTGACTATGTAAAAAATTTTAAATCAGGAGCTGATAGGTTCACTTTAAAGCATATGCATTTGCAGCAGCTGTAAAACAACTGCAGATGGTAAATTACAAAAATTAGCAACTGCATTGGGTAGATTTATAAGTGGCTGCACATATGCTAAAATATGTATCTTAGTTTAGTTATATAGAGAGCTCAGTTACATTGTTAAGTAGCATTTTTCATTGTAAAGTCCTTAGTTACATGTCTTTGTACCAGCATCCCAGTTACAATGGATTAAAGTGCCATTTGACCAGCCACAATACATAAGTTTAGTTACCCTTTATAATAACAGGTCCAGTAGTTATTCAAATACAAGGTTGACAGACTCTGTCAATAGTGAGTTCACAATACAGAGATTACAGTTACATTCTCTCTGTAGGTAACTTACACAGTGCCATGGTTATTTGCCTAGTAGCTTGCAAGAATGTAAAGAAAAATGAATCCCCAAGCTGATGCACTCCATAAATAATTACAAATCTTTATTTAGTTTCACAATTATGTTTACATAAAATACCTAAAAAAAGGAGTCAGAATTAACAATACCAACAAACTCCCCATCATGGTACATAAAATCTAGGGGGCACATTTACTAAAGTTGAACACATCTTTTTCGACTAGTAAATGCAAGAGAAACAACCTACATTTAACAATATCGCTGTTTTCCTCTATTTACTAAACTGTTAAACAAACATTTTATCTCCCAAAAGAATTCTCCACCCTCAGGCTGGCGTAAATCCATTATTCCCTATGGAGTTGGTCCTGTCATTTAGCCTAAGTCCAAAATATTTTTCCATTCAAAAGAGACATTGATATTGATCTGTAATGGAAGGAACGCTCATAGAAAAGCATTACAAAGTGTGCCCCTGTTAACGATTTATTTCGATGGGGAAACATTTTTATCAATCCTTTGTAAATCAGGAGAATCTAAAAGTACAGGAAATCAAAAAACTGACAGTGAAGGGGGGAGAAATCGGGGGAGAAATCAATATGGTTTAATACAGTGGTTCTCAACCTTTTGCGGACCACAACCCCCGCAATGACGTAATCACAGGGGTGTGCCGTGTCACCTGATGACGTTCGGCTGCAATGTCATCATGTACGCACGTCACGTGATGACGTTTGGCCGCAATGTCATCATGCAACCACCCCTATATAAAGGGACCTGCGGAGCCGGATAGCTGAGCGGTGGTTCAGTGACCCCTGTGAGACGGTTATTTGACTCCCAAAGGGTTCGCGACCCACAGCTTGAGAACCGCTGGTCTAATAGGTCTTAGTAAAGATGCACCTAGCTTTCGTTTAGTATATCTGTACTCAACACAGAACACACTGAAAATACACACAAGAAAATGTGTAGATATATTATATATAACATGAAGATACAATAAAAGTAAATCACGCATAACATGAAAATATAGAATAGCCACCCTTTAGTAACTTTACGACATACAAACTATGCAGCACTCAACTATACAGTCACAGCTCATCTATTCTCCACTTCCCCATGTTCTCTTATTGAGCAAACTCTGCTAAATGATGAATACGCAACTAATTCAGGCATCTACAATAGTTGCACATTTACAGAGCTCTTCGCATCACCTTGTATGCACGTGCAATTCTACTAGTGACTAAGTGGAGGAGGAGTATGTCAAAGGTGCGAATGCGACTAAGGGTATTACTCCACATTCACCTGACTTTTCCACTTCAGACTGGTGAATTGGGGGGTTGATAGAAGGGCTCCAGTGTTGCATAAGGCGACTATTCATTCAAAAGTGACAATGGCGATTGTGACTAAATGACAGCATGACCTAGGGACAAGATGACATAGAGATAGATAGAATATTCACAGAATACAGTTAGTGGGATATGGTGAGACTGACCTTCACTTGTAGAATTCACCTCACTCCCCATGACTTCTCATCCTACTTCTATCCGATTGACTACGCCACACTATGCATGCAATAGCAATCTCTACTGTCCCCTTGTTCGGCACGTGTATTCTCTGCTTATTCAATACTGAGAAGTGAATTTGCATCTATTTTGGCAATGCGACTCAAATTGTAGCAAGGTGAATTCAACAGGTGAAATCACCCTTTTGAGAATGTGGCCCACAGTGTCTATGGTGGGGAGCTTGACCAAAAGCCTTTCGCCACACTTAGGTGCTTCTTTCAGCAAAGGTTAGTAGCTCAATTAAACTTTAAGGTATACAAAAGCATTGTCCAGTAACCTATTTAAAATGAAATTTACTAGTTGCATTGTTCAATAGCCAGGTTATACTACAAACTGCCAGCTGCAAAGTAAACCAGCTTATACATTCAAAGAGAAGTAGCAATGTTAAATATAAAGTTTCAACAAGCGTTTTAGTGCAAAGATCCATTTGCTCAGATCCATTGCAAATACTGAGTGGCAGCTAGCGAAGCTATACAGGAATGAATATGCAGATTTCACTTGGCCAAATTAAAGTTCTGAAGTGGGGGGCTTACATTAGGGTTCTTGTTACTATTGTGCCAACATTTCCCTCTAAACTTTTAGAAAATGTGGTGACCAATTGCCAACATGAACTAGGAACTGTCTACCATTGAAATTAATGTAAAAGCTATTGTTGGAATTTATGTGACTATTTCTACTGTGACAATACTGGAGACCAAAATGCAACTAAATAGTGAAATTGTGCTTTCTCATATTAATATGGGCATATTGCCATTATGTAAAATATAGAGACAGTTATTGTGACATTTTCTTCTTTAAACAGATGCATGTGAAGATGACATCACTTTGCTAAAATACGCTTAACCATGATAACTTTGCTACATTGCACCACTGGTACTATTCGCTTTACTACGCTTAGTAAATACTATGCAACAGGCTCCATCACCGTGACAATGTATTGTTTAATAAGTATGCACAATTGGCTTTGTTACAGTACAGGAGAATTGTTGCATAGTGTGGCAAGTTCGCTTTGGGAGGTGAATTCACTCTTTTAGCAATATGCCGCTCCGCCTGACATGATTTTAATAAGACAGATTTATTACAGCCCTCACCTGGCCTTCTCCGTGGCATGCTAAAAATGTTAATAAGATGTAAACGCTTTTCAGTAAACTCAGAAATAAGTCATGTCTATGTTTTGTCTAAATGACAAATGGCGCCGTGACAAAAATAAAGACAAAAAAAAAATTGAAAAAAATTCCCCAGACCAAAAGAACTTTACTCCAGCTTTCCTCTGAAAGGATGAGAATAAGAAAGGGACATTATCACATTTCCTATTGATTTTCAGGTAGAGTAACCTTATATGAACTTTGTGAAGCCATGCCATTATAGACTTCTAGCTCCTCACTATTAGACAAACCACCATCACCTATTGCTCACTCGTTCACGCAATGCTTCATGGGTCACCTGAGCATGACTGAGGTTCCCATTACATGTGAATAAGCATTGTAAGTAACATGAACTATGCATGTTGGTAGCATGATTGACTTGTGTAATGACATGGACACTGCACCTACACAACATAAAAAATCCGACCCTGATTACGCTAGAAAAGCCCCAGCTAAGTCTTTAGGCACAGGGTGGGGACTTAGTAGAGAACTGCTCCTGTGAAAGAAGTCTATTACCAGATGAACCTGTTTCCTGTCATTGCCTGTGAAAGGACATTTCAATTAAAATGGAAAGAAAGTGAATCACCCAAGCACATGTCGTGCACACTTTAGCCTCGTCACCCTGTAATCCTTCAGCGATGAAAGCAGCGGCGGAATAAAAGCGGGAGACCACGTGACCCAATGTCAGCCCTATCGTATCCACAAGCCTCCACCTCTTTGACCTTTGAGGCAAACATCGCTGTTAGAAACGTTGTTTCCCTGAGCTGCTCGGGCAGAGCCTGGCATACTATGTACAGCTTGTCCCTATCAGCAGGGCTGGGCTGTTTGTTTCCTTTTTCACTTGGACGCCTGAACTGAACAGAAAAGCTGCAGCGCAGAAGGAGATGGCTGGACTCGGCTTACTGGGGAGAGCTAAGGTAAGCACACAGTTACTGAAACAGAATGGATTGTGTGGTGCACCTGCAACTCATCATGATCTGTGCTTTATGTCTCTGTGTTTGATTAACAGATTTTATTATGATGTACATTTAATATAGGGTAATTATTGACTCGAAGGTTTAGCTCAGTGCAGAGACCATAAACTAATATGGCAAGCAGACAATAGGGCAAGCAGTATCAGACTAAAATGATGGAAAGACAAACACTCCAGAAAGTTTCAGAGCACAGCACATACCAAGACTTGACTTTAGAAGACTTTTTGTTCTAATTTCATTTAAAAATCAAGTTTATTTTTAGGCACATTTTGCACCAGTTGGTCTGCTTACCCATTCCTGGGTCACCTTTTTTGGCACTATTACAAATGAATCCTTGAAATATCTGAAATCACATAATACAAGTGATGCCATTTCACTGCGCTTATTTCAGGAGAAAAAAAGTAATGAAATCAGACTGACTTGCATTAAAAAATGCAGTACACGACAAGTGGTTTTTAAAGGGGAACTAAAGACGGAAACAGTTATATGCTAAAGCATCCCTGTTCCTATTTTACATGTAATCATCTTTACATGTGCACTTTGAGGATGATTTTGTTGTATTTTCATGCACAGCGTCACTAATGAAGACGCACAACCCTTTCCAATACACCCACCCTTTAGATCAGTAAATAGAAAGGTATCATGATTTGTTTCAAGGACTCCAATAATAAGCTGTACTAAAGCAATACTTAATGGCAAAAAATATATCTGGTAGAAGATATTGTAGAACTGACACAATAGATACATTTGCTGAGAATTTTATGCTTGTGGATTATCATAATCTTTGTTTGCTATGCTTTCTGACCACACATGCATTCAAAATGTAAACAAAATGTCACTGATAATGTTACGTTTAACAAAACTTTTGCTCAAGAAATGCGCATACTCTTATTTACCTTTAAAAGTTTTAAATGATGAAGCTAATAGTTTGTCACAGGAGGGGGTCTGAGCTTATGAAAAAGATAGTGGCTGACATTTGTCATGTATATAAGTTTTTCCTTGCAATGCATGAACAGATTAATTTAAGTGCAGTGTGTGTGTAAACTACTGTATATATTCTTAAACATGATATGAATATTTGATTTCAACTTTAGTTCTTCTTTAATGCAAGTCCATAGGAATGAATGGAGGATGCAGGTGCTGGACAGCCTAGCTAAAACTGACCTGTGTAATAGCATATCACAACAAAGTCGAACACCTGCAATCTCAACCCTTTATTAGGGCAAACAAGTTAACAGCAGGTGCATAGATCCCTAGGTGCTCTGGAAAGCACCAAAATTGTATCACCAAGAAAGAAATTACAGGATCGCTTTCTGCTTCCTTCAGGACTTACCTCCCTTTGTCGGGATCCAGACAAATGGAGGTTCAGGCCTCAAAACACTGACTGACTTTTATATCTGGCGCTTTAAATAATTTGGATAATATTTTGCAATGGAATTTTTTTTCTGTGGAATTTGCTGCAGGATATGTTTTATTTTTACCTATTAAAATAGTATTCAGATTAAAAAAATAAATAATGCATATTTTCATAATTTTGACATTTTTTTAATCATGTTTTTCTGTATTTTCAAATCTGATTTTTTTTACCTGGTTTCACCAGTTTTCCTTGGTCCCATATGAAATATTTGTTTTTAACAAATCTGCATATAAAAACTCTGTTTTGTTATTTAGAAATGCCAGTATGTTTAGAACACTATGCATATAGAAATTCATAAAAACAGAATTTTCACGTAGGAAAAAAGATATTAAATATCCAAAATCATTAAAAAAAATAATACAATTAAAATAGAGGCGATAAAAAGAGCTTTGCTCTTCAGAAAGTATGCCCCATTGTTTATTTGCTTTAATGCATATTACCTGCATATTATTTGCATCGTCATCTGCCAGGAATGCTTATTAAATCCCCAACTGTGTGTTATTAACTGATAGATTCTTATTTATTTCCCCTGTTGTGACATCTGTTGAGTTTTAAGAGATAGTAAATAACAACTACAATAAAATAGAAGTTATGTCCATTTTAAGTATACAGTTTTAAAACTTTTACTGCTGTTGTGTGAATTTTGTAAAACATTTATTACAAAGTCATTTAAGAGTTTTTTTTTATTTCTTAGTTTGTATTTATGGTGCTGAAGGTCTGAATGGGTCTAGAATGTTGATTTCATTTTAGCAATCTATATGGCTTTTTTTTTTTAAACAGTCATTGAATATATTTTTATATACTTCCTGTTGACTTCACCAGCACCCTGACAGTTAGCCTCCAACGTATATATATATATTTGATTATATGAATATTTGTACTAATTCCTATGCCAGCTGCTCAGGGTGCGGTTGTATTTATGCTCAAGGATATATTTTGCCTAAACCTGAATGACTTTATATTTATTTATATATAATTGTGTTGTAGCACAAAGTTCTGTTCTGGGAGGATGCAACCTGGACAGTTGCTCAGGGCTCTTAATACCTAAGGGGGCCCTGATGTAAACAGACCCATGCTGTTTAGTCTCTTTCTCATACTAGCATTTGGGGTTACACTTTCACAACCCCCCCCCCCAACTTTCCTGGAATCCAAGGGATTTGCTTTTTTGTTTTTTCCTACAATCCCGGGTCCCTGTCCCATGGGTGTACATACATTGGGGTGTGTCTGGGAACACCAGGCACCCCTTGGTATGCACGTCTATGGATTTATTGTTCCAACAGGAATTTGTATTTCTTTGGCTAAAGCTGGAAAATGCATGAAGCCTCAGCAAGGTCTCTTTTGACTTACTTGGGTTAACTCTGGTGACCAATGTGCTTAGAGAAGGAAAGAGCAGAGTCAAAAGTCACCGCAAGACAATGTGCAGAAGTACCAGGGTTAATGATCACGTCATCAACTGAAATGGAAAAGGAGGGAGTAGGACCAGGTTTAGGTGGGAAAATAATCAGTTCAGTGTAAACGAGATTTAGTTTGAGACAGCGCAGAACCATCCAAGAGGAGATAGCAAGGAGACAGTTAGAGATTTTAGTTTTCATTTCAGGTGTTAGTGCAGGAGCAGATAAGTAATTTTGGGTGTCATCTGTATACAGGTGGTATTTAAGACCAAACGAGCTGATGACATCACCCAGGGAAAGCGTGTACAGAGAGAACAGAAGGGAGCCAAGGACAGTCTTGAGTCACAACCACCATAAGTGGGATAGGAGAGGAAGTGTCATTAGCATAGGAGACAAAGAAGGAGTGATCAGAAAGGTAGGAGGTCAGCCAAGATGCAGCTTGATTACGGACCCCAAGCGCATGGAGAATCTGAGCAAGTAGGGAGTGATCAACAGTATCAAATGCAGAGGACAGGTCCAGGAGGATAAGAATAGAAAAATGTCCCTTGTCTTTGGCAATACAGTGGCATAATTGCCAAAAATGCATCAAAATGCAGCAACTAAAATCAAATATGGGTGCATAGGTTGGAAAGACCTTGAAAAATATCCCCCACAGTGCCTTTTTGCTACAAATACAACAATAATTCATGATATTCATTATGTGTCAAATTGCCAATTTGGCCAAGGCGTACAACTATTAATGCATAGATTTGACTTCACCAAATGAGAGTGCTGATTTGGGGGCTTACAGCAGAGTTTCGGTTAGGTGACATTTTACTCAAAAGGTTTAGAAAATGTGGCAACCAAATGCCAGCATCAACTGGGAATGGTAATGAAATCGCATGAAGATGTTTAGTCTGGTTATAGGCTCCCCATTGCAGATCTGGGGCCCGAGACTGAGGTAGTTGGAGGGAGTTTATGAGGGAATATTTCAGTGTTTTTTTAATTGCAGTGGTTGCCATATGATTTCTAGCTGCATCTAAGTGCTTTGCATGCTGGAATAGTTTGTTAATTGTCCTCAAAATATATTTCATTGTGCAAATATATGCATGTTTATATGGTGACATAGGTAGCTCCACACAGAAAAGGTCAAGGCACTTAAAAATGAATCATGACATTGAACTATGACCAGTGTGATTGTAAAGCACCTCTAAAAATAATTATATGAAAATATCTATTTCTATTCTTGTTTATGTGGCAAATTTTTCTGTTGTTTAATATCATTTTGTCACGCAGCATTTAGAAACTCTTTCACATTGACGGGAAGGGTGGAGTGTGATATTTTGTATTGTTTGATCTAATTTAGCAGTGATGTGATTTGAGATAGACTGCTTTATTGGACAAAAAACTTGGAGGAGTATATCTTGGAATAGAGATATTATTGCTACTAATCCTGGTTACGTTTGCAAAAATGCAAAATTGTCAGGACATATCTGAACTCATGACTAACCTTTAAAGGCTTTTTGTGCAATTTTGTATATGTTTAAACACAATGATTTAATTACATTTTAATGAATATTCTAGTCTCAAGTCACAAACTCTTATTAGGTGGGTCCTATCTATAGTCTAATAAGGGAATTCATCAACTGGGGAAATTGTTTACAGATGTCTAATAGCCAACAGCAACCAATCAAAAGTTGAATTTCTTAATTCTAGTTTCCCTGTACCAGAGAATGCTAACAACTGATTGGTTGCTATGGGATTTTAGACTTCCTTTACGATTGCCCCTGTTGATGAATTACCCTATCTCTTCTTGCTGTAGAATAGTTGAAACAAGAGATGCAGAGATGATGATGCACAGACCCAATTCTTAATAAGAAAAACAAAATCCTTACAAAATGTCCTACATTGACAAGGAAAGTTTTTCTATTTCCTTATTGAAAAGTAGAATTTTGTCTCCTGATTTATTGAATGAGGCATTGTGTATACTTGATGTATACTTGCACTGGAATGTGGAAACACCTAGAACATCACCAGTATTACTGACATTGTAAACAAATGTATTGTGTGAAGGGTATACAAACTGCAGGAGCAATGTCTAGTCAAATTTGTCAGATTCTTTCTTTTGTAGCAATTGATTGGGAGGTGATACTCTTGTTGTCAGATTGGATGATTACAAAAGGGCTATATTTTAGTGAAATAAAAGCAGACAAAATAACTATGTATGCATGTATGTGTATGTATATATATATATATATATATATATATATATATAATAAGTAGTTTAAAAAGATCACTGGCCATTTTTTGCATCATTTCAATACTGATTAATTGAAATCAATTATATTACCTAATTATTTTCTCTTCTCAGGAACTGACTGATATCTAAAACAATGGAGAGTCCATCTGCTTGCTTTCAGTTTAATGATGAATCAGGAGATTTATAACACTACAACATATGAAATGAAGGTCAGCAATGGGACAGTGTGTGAGGTTATTCAGTCATGTCTTGAAGCACCGACTGAAAGCAACGATTCCAAGGAAAATGCTGTAGATCTGTGTACAGAGAACATAAAGTCAGCCAAAGAAAATGTCCACCGAAAGACACTTAATATACCTACCTTAATGTTAATGATAAATCCAAAAGAAGATGGCAATTATAATAATACACCCTTTCAATTTGATAGGCAGGCTCTTGGTAGGATTTCAACATCTCCTACCTTAAGGAGGCTAAGAAAAAACACATCTGGACATGTTTTACCATTGCAAGAATTCTTTGATGTCTCCAGATCTCCAACCTTCAAGGAACAATCTTCTCTGGTTAATACCACAGGACATCTTTGGGACAGTCCTCCAATGAGTCCTAAATATAAAGCCTCTTTATCACAATCTACTGTAAGCCCTCTTGTATCAACCTCTTTGGAAAATGATAAATCTATTGTGTCTAAAGAGCAAGAGGAAAAAAAAAATGGTGGTCTCAAAAAAGATACAACTTTGTCCCGTGATTCTCCAACGGATGATATCTCTTTGGAAAACTCAGAAAACAGACAGGCTGATGAGACTAGTGACCAGTATGCTAAGGTATGCATTTATCATTGGAATAATGGCTAACTGAAGAGAAAAAATATATATTATTTAAGTGCAAGTAAAAGAAGTTGAGTGACAGGAACTTTGCTTTATGGTAACTTTTGTTTGGCTTTCAAGCAGCGTTGAAAAAAAATTAATGTTTTAGAACCAATATTATATATTAAGCTGGGGCTCAGTGGTTCAAGGCTATAAACTTGAACAAATATTTTATGTAAGGTGTTCTCTAAATGGGTGTGTTTTGCTTTAAATGCTTATAGGAACTTATTCATCAAAGTGAAAATTCAACTGTCGAAGTATATTCACGTTGCTTTGGGTTGCTATGCTCCAATAGTTGTGATCTACTCCTTATTTACTCATCAGTAGATCCCTTAGGGAAGAAGCAAACTGCAATCGACACGGACTTTTGCTTACAGAAAACAGAGACACAGCCTCATAGACTAAAGCAGGGTTCTCAAACTCGCAGCCCTCCAGCTGTTGCAAAACTACAATTTCCATCATGCCTGGACAGCCAATGGCTGTCCAGGCATGATGGGAATTGTAGTTTTG
>JAKJJM010016203.1:0-11964 GCA_021901965.1 Pipa carvalhoi | reverse complement strand
TTTTTTTTTTTTTTTTTTTTTTTTTTTTTTTCTGCATTGCATTTGGGGTTTCATTGGACCCTAGTGAGGATTGTTCCTGAATGTGCTTGAATCTGCATGAATACCCTTTTTCACCCTGCAAGTTGAAGCAGATGAGATGTCCCTATGAGAATACCTGCTGTTTTGAATACCATGGTGGTAGCATCCCTCTGCCCCCATTAGTATTAGTAAGTTGTAACATAAAACTGCTACCTGACTGTGGGTGTAAGCTTGCAGCAAAATAAAGTGTGACACTTTAGTTACATTTTAAGCAGAGAATGAGTGGACAACATTTTTTTTTTTTTTTTTTACAGTTGTGTCAGTACCATGTACCCCTCCAAATGTAAGCAGAACCTGCATAATTAATAAGAGAAAATTTCCCTGCTGGTATGTTATCTTACTCACTGTTGGCAGTCACCGTAGGATCACTTTGGGAGGTGGAAAGGTTTTAAGGGTACTGACTCCTGTTAATATTATAAATATAGTGCTTCTATACAGTAAATGTTGGAAGGTGTCTATTAAAATATGTTTAAGGTTTTGGTGCTGTTATTATAATCTAAACATTTTCTTTGTATTTTAAATAATTCCTATCTCTGAATCCTTTCTTATGAGGCATGAACTATACTGAAACGGAGGCACTTATTTCCATAGCCCTGAGCTTATTTTGTAGTCTGATCTTTATAATTAGTGACCCAAATAAAGATAAATGCATGCCATTCTCATAATGAAGTTCTACATTCCAGTGTAGCAGAGTCAGCATTATTGATTTAGAAGTCATTTAAATTGAAGGTGAAAGTTAGCTGATTTTGTATGTTGAGTTTTATGACTGTTTTCATGAACGGTCACAAGTCTATTAACATAATTTAAGATGCATTTGTCTAGTTACTATAGGCAGGATCCATTGGTTCCCATGAAAAAGTATATTGACCTGTGACTTAGCCATCCATTATCTGTCAGGTGTTATTTTAACAGAACTATGAATTTAATGGAAGTCATTTGCTTTTGATCTATAAACATAAAATATTATTTCAGTCAAGATATTCATGAGCAATAAAAACTGCTTGCATTAATAATGTAAATTTTATTTAGCCCTTGGTACGCACCATACTCTTAAAACAGAAACCTGAGAATTCATTTATTTCCAAAGAGAACATTTTCAAGAAAACCTTACACTGCTTGCTGGGTTCCTAACTGAGGTAAAGATGTCCACCTTTACTCTGGAGCCTTCCCCTTTTTCAAGATTAAATTTTTTAACTGAATAGTGCTAGTGCTGAAGGGCTAGAGCTTGGGCTGTTGTTAGGGAATAACAATATGAGCTGTCACCCCAGCATCCAACTCTGCAGCTTGGTGGATACCCATTACAAATCTTGAACCAGGCCTGCTCCTCTTCCGTTTTTCTATTAGCTACTCTTCCAATGTATGAATAAATCCTTTGGGTGATACGTTGTCTGTGATTGGCTACTGAACCACTTCCATAATACAAAGTTGTGCAAAAGAACTTTTAACTTTTTGTAAAAACTAAAGGCTAACTGTAAAAAATAACTCTGTTGGTTTAGGTCTGTAAGACATACTTTTTTACTTACTATCTTATAGTCTTTCCACATCTCATGTCTAAGTTGATGACTTACTGTTCTGGCGTCCATTATTGCTCATAAGCCCTGTTAATATTCCCATAAAGCAGCAGAGAAGATCAAGAGGAATAGCAGTGGCTCAAAGTGACTTTAAGATGACCAATGGAAAGTTTCAGCTTCATTATGAAGCAGGCCCTAGATGCAGTAGAGAATTAAGCTAGTAAGAATATCTCTCAGTCCTAAATTACCACAATCCTCTTCAGGATTACAACACATGCACACAATTCTGCTTATTCACTAAACTGAGTAATGTCGCATCAATAAGGTATTGTTGTACAGGTACAGAATTGTTGGTTGTATTGTTGTTTTTTTTTTTTACATTCATGTCAATGGAAGACAATTTTTAGTAGGAACGTGTGATTTGGATTAATCTGAAAAAATCCAACTGTATATCCGAGGCAAGTTTGTATTTCCTTGAATTACCTAAAACAATATGCACCAATACGAACTAAATATAAAACCCATGCAATGTCAGATATTTTTTGTTCAGATTTTTGAAGAACCTCACTGAGAGTTTCAAGTCTCAGCTTCAATCCTCACTGAAAGTTTCAAACTCAGTAAAACCAGCAAAAAAGTGTTTTCTCTTCTCTCCAGCAGTGTAGTGATAGAGTATACAATCAGGTTACAGGCCTGGATTTTTGGCCATGATGTAGTCCATGGAAGGCCATCTTCTTCTTATTCTGTCATCACTGCACCCACAACTAATGGCTGCATGAAAATTCTTCAACTTCAATACAATTCTATGACCGTTCCATTCCAGGTAGGATTCAATACCATCTTCTGGTTTAGATAAAGAAGACCTTTTTTTTTTTTTTTTTTTTTTGGAAGTCGTAAGTGGTAGTGTTGCAGTGGATCAAGAAAGATCGAAGACAATATGGACCCATCCAGGACTGATGAGTCAGAAGACAACAGAAAAGTTAACTTTAATGCAGAACTTTATAACTTCCAGATGAATTTAAACTCTGTGCATTTGTCAAAATGTATTTTACGTTTTTTTTTTTTTTTTTTTCTCTATTTTTTTTAAATAATCTGAATCCAAAACCAAAACATCTGTCAAAAAATCCAAAACACAAAGATGAAACGATGGTATTGATTGCTGTCCCAGAGTGCTTTATTAAATCTCTATTTTCCTTGCTTGCCCCTTTGGAAACATTATTACCATTACCACCAGGCTGATGAGACTTGATGGCACTTAAGTGCAAGTAAAGTGACTAGAACTAAAGGGCAGAGTGAGGTTGAAGAATACTAAATAGTGAAATGAAGAAGGAAACTACACTATATAAATTGAATGGATAAATAAGATGAGCTTTTTTACACTACCATTTTTGCTACAGGTAAGTCTGGCCAACTCAGTTGATCTAGCTATTCACAAAATGCAAGCTCATTACATTGTTCTGTTGTTTACACCTGCAAATTTACATAGTTGATCCTTAGCAAGTGTCCAGGGTAGGACTGGGGCATAGTGGCTGACTTGGAGACCCAGCCACAGTGTTGGCCAGCAACAGAGATCGGGCTAGCCGTGAATTTTCCCAGTGTCCTGGTGGGCCAGTCCGACACTGCAAGTGTTCAAATGATCTGTAGCTTCCCACAACTTTGCTACAATTCTCTTTTCACAGATGTGTCATAGCAAAGAAGCTCAAATAATTTTTTATTGACTTATAACAAGGAAAACACCTTACTAATAATATCATACTAGTTGGCAGCTTTGCTGGACCAACTGAAGTGAGAATTTGACTGTTGGTGCATATTCTTGTAACTTGCATGGCAATGGTCACCTGATGAATAGCTGTGAAGTGATGAATAAATACGAATTCTGACCCTTAAGCAACTATTTGGACTTTGAACTCATGAATAATATATCTTTTGCACAGTCAAATTCTTTGCTTATGAGACCAAGCGATAAGAATTTTAAAAATAGCACTACTCTTTGTTTCATTTTTTTTTCATGAAAGGAGACCTAAAAAACAGGAGCGCAAAAATAGCACTCTATGGTGCCTTAGGTAATTGCATATAGCCCCAGAATATGAAACCCAGAGGAGGTAGTTCAAGAGTGCATCTAGTTTCAACCAACAATCCACGTGAAAACTGCAACTTTTGAGAAAAGGTCTCCTGAGCAAGCTGGTCTCCAGAGGCGGCGAAACGCATAGAGAGTTTTATCCTTTTCTAACTGGATTGTTACATGCGTGTTTTATAAAAGTGTTATGTGAGTATATTACTTGACACATTTATTAAAGGTCTGCTATGGTTTTACACTATGTGATCTTGTTTAACTTCACATGTATATTGATATGTTATTGAGACATTTTAACAGAGTTTTGGAAGAATCAAGGAAATAACTTGGCATTAATCGTATGATCTGCACAGTTTAAGGAGTGGAGAGATTGATTTAAAGGAGCATTGTTTAATGATATCTGGTGAGCCTCCCCTTTAGAAGGGAATTCTTTGGATTTTCACGTGGATTGTTGGTTGAAACCGGATGCACTCTTGTACTACCTCCTCTGGGTTTCATATTCTGGGGCTATATGTAATTACCTATCATTTGATAAGGCACCATAGAGTGCTATTTTTGCGCTCCTGTTTTTTAGGTCTCCTTTCAAGTTATCGTGTGGACATCCAGGCTGATGTTTGTTTAAGGGAGCAGCAATTCCAAATTGACTTTGAAGGATTGGGACTCTAAACAGATTGGTGTATATGTTTTGTATGCATTTATTATATGAGTTTTAATGGTTAATTGGCACATTTTTGTATACATGAATTGAGAGCGCCACTTGTTTTAGTGTTTTATATGCACTTTAAGTTTATTTTAATTTTTTTCAGTTATTGAACCCAGTAATGCACACGTATATGGATACAGGTATATTACATACGTGTTTATAAAGATAAACTCGTTCATTATAGAATATTCTTGCTATTTCTAGCATATAAGCATATTCATGTGAAATCACTGCTAATAAAATAAAGTGCAGGGATAAGCATTTTTCGAAACCAAATGGTCTTTTAGCACACCCCTGTTTGGAGCACCACTATAATAATAGTTAAAATCCAACACCGTGAAAAGAGACTAGAACAGAGAACATAAAACGTAATGTGGTTAATGGCATGTTGAGTGTATTCAGATGAACAAGTAAAGTGCAATGAACAAACCCGTGAAAAAGCCTCTACTTAAACAGAAGTGTAGTTATACAATAAAAACACATAATTTCAGTATGTACAGCATATGGACCAAACCAAACACAGAACAATGCTATAAAAAAAACAGAAGCGCGTCAATATCAACCAGAGAATAGTCAAAGTCTGCTTAAGGATTTTTTTTCTGAAAGTGAAGTTGTCCTTTACAGCTTCTGCTTATTATGCAGGGCTCCCCAAATGCACCTGTCTCTTGTCATGAATTGGCTGTGTATTCATTTGTTTACCTAGATGATAGGATTTTTCCCCAGAGACTACCTTGGCATCTCTTATGTTTGTTGGTATATTATGTCAAAAATAGCAGGAATATATTTTTTAATAAATATGCCATGAGCCTGCCTGATTGTTATATTTCTACATTTCAATGTGATCCAGCATGTTCCGATAGGTAAACAGCAGCAACCAGCAGTGTACAGTATATTATGGCTAAGCAGATAACACAGCCCTTGAATATATAAATGTCAAATGTAGTTTATTTGTCCTTTGAAATGTTTAGTGAAACATTTTAATCAGCAACAAAAGACATTTCTATGTTCAATAAAAAGTCCTTGAAGTAAAGTAGGTGTTGACATTATTCAGTGCTTTATTTTGCCAATTTGATATTCATGGCAGACATACACTTTTCTTTTAATAATGCCTTCCATTTTCCTTATTGATCGTGCTGCAAATCCCTCGTGGTGCATCAGGCACAGAGAAAATGAAATCACGCTGAGAGTCTGAGAGGCAAAAAAAAAATAGAATATATGCCAGCAGGGAATTTCTTCCATTTTCAGATATTTCTGTAGTTTCGTTAGTTCTTGTCTGCATATGATAAAAGGTCTTGACATGACTTGAAATATCTTCAACGGCTTTGCCGGAAAATGCCCCTACAGTGCACCAACTCATAGCTTGTCATTGTTCTCTACAGCTAACTCTCCTGTTCTCAGCTGTTTCCAGATCTTCAAAATCAAATGCCATTGACTCCCCTCGAGAATCTTCTCATTGATTTCTCATCTGATGGGACCTCGGTGTCTGTGTGATTATGTGGGCATGAATGAAAAGTCCCAGAGGGTTAACAAAGTGTTCTAACAATGTATTTTAACTCATATTAAATCTTCCACAACCTCCCTGTGCACAATTCTAGTTCGTAAAGAGCCATAAGGAAACAATAGAACATTTGGTAAAAACACGATTTCATTTACATTTGAAAATGTAAGAAATGTTGCTTCTATTGAACATGTGTACGTTGCTTTTGGTCATTCTTTGCTTTTGTTTAGGTTCTGTATTTTTGGAAAAGATATTTTTTTTTTGGTATCTTTCTCCCTTTTAAAGCCAATTACGCAGTATGTGATTTGGATTTATAAAGGACTTATTTTCTTTGTTTTTAATCTAGGATATTTGTCAGGGAGGTGAGGCATATATCACAGAAGATAGAAGTCTATGGAGGTAGGGATATGTGTTCTGGAAAGGGCTCATCAAACACTCTTCTCTTTCACTACTCATCAGTGGGGTAGGGGTAATGTTTTAAAGTGAAGGGGGAGCTAGAGAACCCTAAAACGGAATAGGGTGAGAAGTGGCGCTCACCAATCAAATCAACACAAAATAAACAATATGTATAAAACAATAAACAAAAAATAAATATCGAATAATATAAATAAATAATAACACAAAATTCCTAAAAGATACGTAGTCCAAATAGTCCAACCGTAATTCTGATATTCCAGGTGATAATCAGAAAATAAATGAAGATCCTTATAGATGGTGCCGCTCTGTGTTGAAGCGTAAAACCCAATTACGCTGAAAACTGTAATGCTGTAGGAAAAAACAAAGCGCACAAACAGAGCACCTAATAGTGCATTATCCAATTGGAAAGATCAAATGAATCCAAAATAGAACCCAGAAACCTCAGGATAATGGTAATCTGTGCGGAGGAACAGCCACACTACAAAACACCAGTGGGAAAAATCCACTCAGATAGTGGAAAGCCAGATAAGTGTACAGCATATAATGTAGGAATCAAGGAGTGATCCAACTTCACACGATAATTAATGCTCATCCAACAGTATACTCCTCATTCTCAAATGGTAGCACATGTAAAAATAGGAATGGAAAACATAGTGCAAATCAAAGATATTTAATCAGTAGCGCAAAAAGATCGGTACTCACAGGATAAAAAAGTATGATAAGCATGTAACAATAAGGCAGCTAAAAGTCCTCAAACAATCCTCGACGCGCGTTTCACCGCCTCACCGGCAGCTTCATCAGGAGGAGAATAGTATAGTAAACGGAGAGGTTCCGAGTACTCCGGTATATAAACTTTCCAAACCTCGCGGCAAACCAAACCGGAAGTCATAAACCGGAAGTGACATAGCAATATCCCAGCCGGAAAATATAGTGGAACGCATATGCGTTCCACTCACGGAGAGATAACATTCAGTGTTCACGGAGGATACATTGTTACCAGGGACAAATATAAATGCAACAGTACAGCGATACAAGCCCAAAAGTATAACATACAGCGCTGAATAGGGTTACAAAATAGCCAAAAGACAAGCTGAATTACATCGATGCAATAGTACAAACATATCAATCTGAATTCTAATAAAAACATACTGTTCTAAATGGAGTTGCAAATACAATATATAAATAAATGGATCTAATACCATATACAAAATCCAAATATTAACTTATACAAACCTATAACTGTAATTTAATAAAAAATCTCTAAAAACATTTTAATATAAATATAGTAATATAAAATTAATATAGAAATTGTATTAAGCAAACCGCATTATATAAATGTTTTATAAAATATTAAAAATCCGCCAAATCTAAACTAATGTTAAGGCCAGAAGGGGTTAAACTATTAAGGCGATGAATCCAAAACGTTTCCCTTTGTCTAAGGGATAACAATCTCTTACCCCCCAATAATTTATGGCTAATCTGCTCTAATACCATAACTCTTACATGGGAAGGGTCACAGTTATGCACCAACCTAAAATGGGAAGAAACCGAATGAGTCAGAAAGCCCCTTTTAATATTTCTAACATGTTCATAGAATCTGATGGACAATTGTCTAACGGTACGCCCCACATAATATAACCCACAAGAGCAAATCAGAAGATACACCACATAAATGCTCTTACAATTAAAAGGGCCCTTTCCCAATCCCAAAATAGAAATGGACTTTTGAACTGCAAGATCTACCAGAAAGGAACAACATGAACATCTCCTATTCATACATCTAACCGTGCCTGAAAAAACAGAATCCCCCCTTATAACCATACTTCTCTAGGAAATATCTGAAGGAGAAATTATGTTCTTAATAGTTTTTCCTCTAGTAAAAATAAATTTGGGTTTCTCAGGGAGGGTAGGACCTAAAATTAGATCGGATACAAGTATGTGTTAAAACTTACAGATGATTCTTTTAATAGCTCCTATATCTGAACTATATTTACAAACATATGCTGTCTGAAAGGAAACATCACTCTTAGACACAGATTTGCCATATTGTTCCAACAAGTTCGTTCGACATAGTGCCTCTGCTCTAGCTAAAGATGAATGTACCAAACCACTAGGATAGTTCTTCTGGGAAAATCTCAAAACGAGATCTCTCGAAGCAGCATGAAAATCTTCCAATTTTGAGCAATTTCTCCTAGCCCTTACAAATTGGCCAAAAGGGACATTCCGAATCCAATCACTTAGATGTCCACTTCTGGCATCCAAGAAATTGTTACAATCAGTGGGCTTCCTATAGGTCCTGGTCTCAATCCTACCATCCTCCACATAGAGTAGCAAATCCAGATAATTGATACATGTCTCATTACAAGTATATGTGAAGTGTAAGTTGTGATTATTATTATTTAGGTGTTGTACAAAACACTCAACAGAAACTAAATCCCCATCCCAAATAAACAATAAATCATCAATATATCTAACGTAAAATTTAATCCTATCACAAAAAGTACTAGAATTCCAAATGTGCTGAATCTCCCAGTGAGACATAAACAAGTTGGCAAAAGAGGGAGCAAACCTGCTCCCCATTGCCGTGCCAGTGCGCTGAAGATAAAATTGTTGATCAAACACAAAATAATTATTCTGCAGGATAAATTCAATACTCTGTATCAAAAAACAAATATGTTCAAAAGTCAAATCACTATATTCCATGAGCATATCTCTAATCGCTCTAATGCTCAATGTGTGTGGAATGCATGTATATAAACTAGAGACATCGCACGTGACCCATATATAATTATATTCCCATTTAAAATCTTGTAATTTTTTAATCAAATGGGTGGAATCCTTCAGATGAGATTTCTGTTTTAAAACTACCATTTGTAAATAAAAATCTACATATTCTGACAGATTCGCTGAAATTGAATGTCCAGGAGGGTTAGTAACATCCTTATGGATTTTGGGCAAATGGTAGAATAACGGTATGTTGGGATATTGGTTATACAAATATTTAAAAAGGGATTCAGTTATAATCTCCTTATCTTTAGCTTCTGTAAAAAGCATAAATAATTTTTCCAAACATTTTTTAGTAGGATCAAAATTGATTTTCACATAAGTACCTGAATCTCCCAATAATCTCTGTGCTTCTTTTATATAGGTAAATCTATCTTGTATCACTATGGATCCCCCTTTGTCCGCTTGTCTAATAATGATATTCTTATTATTAGACAGTTTTTTCAATGCTATTCTATCTTTTATACTGAGATTCTGATAAAAAGGACCCGTTCTGTAGTTAGAATTTATGGACAGCAATAAAGTTCTCAAATTTATTGGATCGAGTTTTCGGGGCAAAGGAAAGAAGTTCTTCTTCGCACTATCACGAAGAATCATTACCCTATTTTCTCCAAAGTTAGAAAGAATCACAAGGAACAGGCCCCTCCAGGGAATTCAGTAGAGGTAGTTACCCCGAGTTCTCCTGACACCCCCAGGGATTTTCTAGAGTACCTTGTCCCTCGGGGGAAAAGAAGAACTATAGAACCAGAAGAGGAAGAAGAGGGGGGCACAAGATACAAGAGAAAAAATTTAGGGCACAACAACAGAGGATTCTGGTAGAAAGCAATATACACAATCTCTCGAGTTATCAACTTAGTTCTGATGAAATGGCCTTACTAGTTAAGGGTCTTTCCTTTGCCCCGAACACTCAATCCAATAAATTTGAGAACTTTATTGCTGTCCATAAATTCGTTAGATGTTTAACGATCAGAAGGCATTTCTTATTACATCCATGCCCTGTTTTTGGTCCTTCAGATCAGTTTTGTAAGAAAATTAAATCCAATTTTTTTCCTGTTGGTTCTCAGGAAGAATTTTTATCTACCTTTAGCAAAATCATACAAAAACAAGTTTCTAACTACAGAACAGGGTTCTGGGTTCTATTTAGGATTCATTTGATCTTTCCAATTGGATAATGCACTATTAGGTGCTCTATTTGTGCGCTTTGTTTTTTCCTACAGCATTAAAGTGAAGGGAGACAAGACTGTCCTCTCAAACCCCACCGATTAAATGGGGGCAAGGGTAATTTCTCAGGAGGTGGTCAGTTGCTGACCCCCTCCTGTACCCCCAACCTCCCAAAAGAAATTATAATGTTCATGTCCCTGAATTAGGGCACCCACTAATAATTTTATTTGGGATGGGGACCCTAAACTAAATCTGAACAGAGGGCAAGGGCCACTACCCTGGAGAGGATAAGTTGTTGAACTCTGCCTATGCCCCACAAACCCCTGGTGGTGCCATGGAGGGAATATAAATATAGGACACATGTTCCTATCCCAACACCCTCCCACCCCCTACTAGTTTGTGGGAAGGTGAGACCTTTTAGGCAAAGACAAACAGAATTTGGTAAAAGAAAAGCGAACAACTGAAGGCAGACACTTTATTTAAACATCGTCAATGTCACAAATACAATCTAGTGTCTGTTATATAGAGGTTGTTCAAAGATCTGACCAACCAGCCCAAGGATTCACCGAAACATACAACCATATCTGCCTTAAGGAGTCAAGTGGAACTATTTTACTTGTGTTGACATAACGGCTTTATGATCAATGCAGGGCTACATTCAGTGCCAAATGATTTTAAAGTTGCGAACTAAGGTACCTACTCCATTATTATCAGTACAGTTGCATTCTAAGAATGCTAATGTAGCGCTACTTTGACAACTAGTGTAATTTTCTCTCGGGGTGAGCTCCCGCTAATACATATGAGGACAGCAATTAGCAAATAATAATGCCGGACGCCAGGAATTCTTGTGAACATGAAATGCAGCAGTTTATTTACAACAGATTAATATACAGTGCCTTGCGAAAGTATTCGGCCCCATTGAACTTTTCAACCTTTTGCCCCATTTCTGGTTTCAAACATAAAGATCTAAAATTTTAATTTTTTTGGGTGAAGAATCAACAACAAGTGGGACACAATTGTGAAGTGAAACAAAATGTATTGGGTTTATTAAACTTTTGTAAAAACTAAAAAAATGAAAAGTGGGGCGTGCAATATTATTCGGCCCCTTTACTTTCAGTGCAGCAAACTCACTCCAGAAGTTCAGTGAGGATCCAGACAGGTTTCGATTGGCCACCTACAGTACCTGAGGATTTCCTAGTGGTCCCAGGGCTGGGATTCACTAAACTATCACCTTTGTAAAAAATTATTTTTTTAGCAGTTTTTAAATCTATTAAAATCTGAGAGTGGGTTCTGAATGTTAGGTTGCTCTAGGAGCCCCAGACTAATACTGCCTGTATGTGTTGTATTATGTTACTTGACAGATGTTGGGAAAAGTATTGTGTTTTGCAAAAGTCAGAGACCACCCTTCAGAGTATTTATTTTCAGTAAATATAGCCATAAACTATTTATTAATTATTTTGCATCAGAAAAAAACATATCTTTACAATTACCTAGAAACCTTAATGCAGAATGAAAGCTCTTTTGTCTAGGAGTGATTCTACTTGGGTTTGCTTTTAATAATTAATAATACCTGCTTAGTGTTACAGATAGGCATCTTTACTTCAGTTCCAGCTTTGTGATCCCCTTAACTTCTCCTGATCTGCAATGTGAGCAAGCGCAGAAGCACTTTTATTGCTCTATTATCAATAATTAAAGTGGCAGTATGATGTACAAGAGTAAAGAGCGGAGAAATTAAATACTG
>JAKJJM010016151.1:0-15860 GCA_021901965.1 Pipa carvalhoi | reverse complement strand
TGCGAGAATTCCCGGCCGAGATCTCGGCCGCGAATTCTCGCGACAGTAATTGGCGAGATCTCGATCCATGATCGAGATTTTCGCCCAAAAGTAGCCATAGGACTCAATCGAGTCTTTCGTCTCTTAATAAATTTCGCCCTTAGTCTCCAACATAGCAGTGCTGTGAGGAATTAATACAGATAATCCCAGCCTCTGCAATGAGCTGGGCCATAAGAAAATAATACATAAGAAGAAGTAATTTCTTTTGCTTTTACTTTTAAATGTTCACTAAAATATACAAATATAAATTGTTGTACATGGAGTGCCATTTTATTTTAAACAGGTTATGAAAATATATCTTATGATGAGTAGTAGGTGCAATAAGGTTTTAATAAGTATGTAAAGCCATACAAGATTTACTTTCATTAAAGTGCTGGTTTAAACAATGAGCAACACCTAAACAATAACACAGATTAGAAACATATGATACACACAACAAGGTATGACCAGCACCTAATACATGGATCTTACCGGTGAAATGAACTTTTTAAATAGGCAGTATCAACTATGAAAGAAACACCGTCTTACATTTTATGAATCCGCACCATTTCTCCAAAGTATGTTTTTATTCAGAACAATTATACTTTCACTGTGTACTGTGGATTTGTATTACCTAAAGCTAAACTAAAACCAAATACATGGAGATCAACTGGGTGAGTGTTTCTTAATAAAAAAGACCAAAGATGGCTGAAGATCAAATAATTAAAGTGAAATCAGCTATTTGCACTGAATAAGAATAACTGGAGATAAAAAAACAAGGAAAGGACTATACGATCGCACAGATTAGAATGCAAACTATTGGGTCTAGATTATGGAAATGCTCTTTGTTTTCACCTTTTAACTCCTACACATTATTTGATCCTTAAGACATTTATACCCATTACATGAATGTCCTACAGGACAGAAACAGAGCTAGATAATACTGTAAATTACTTGGGAATTCCAAACTGGAAAAGAGGCTCTGTGACATAAGAATAAAAAAACAAAACAGAAAAAGAACAGTTAAGCTACATTCCTAATTTGACAAACAGCAAGACTCTACTTTGGAAAGTCAGCCGACAAATGTGCATCAAAATTATTGGGAACATTCGATTTTTTTCTTTTTTTATAAAACTCTACAAACAAACTCTGACATTTCACAGAAATATCACAAGTAGCCATGGAACAATATAACATTTGGACTTGACAATCAATTCACTGTGAATAAGCACATAAAACGTGCAGCATTTTTACTTTCAAAATTACAAGCATGTATTTCACACGCTTCTACTGTTTATCGCTAAAGTTTTTGAAGCAATGATGTAAAGACAGCCCAGAGCAACAAGGGGTCCTTACAGTTATGGTGTTGCTGCCAGTGTGACAAGAGTTCCTCTTTATCCTTAAAAATGTCCTTACACAATATGCAGTTCATGTGATCTCCACACCAAAGCTGGGCTTTATGACTGAACCCTAGACTTTCTGTGTCTACTCTTCCGTTGTCTTCCTGTACCTCTTCAGAAGTGTTAGGCTCAGATTTGATGGTTTCCTTTTGATTTAGATGAGAAGAAAATAGGTGTTTTCTTAGTCTGGTAGTGCCTTGGAACTCTTGCTCACAGCTACTACACTTGACCAAGTTTTGCTTCTTGAGTAATTTCCAGTAGTGGGTTGCATTTTTAATTACTTCCTCCTGGGCACCTAGGCAGCTCTCTAAGACTCCTTCTTGTGATCTATCTTGAAATTTGTCCCCATGTTCATATGACAAGTGGTGCTTCATATCTGAAAAAGTGGACATTTGGACATGACAGCGCCCACACATGATCTGTAATATGATTTCTTCTGTCTGTCCCTGACTAAAGTCTTGTTCATCAACCAGAGGATTCTTCCTACAATATAAAAGTGAAATTTATGTGAAATAAAAGGCAATTGATGGTCAAGAATATGACCAAGAGAATATCATTTGTAAAATTACTGCAGGAGACATAGCTATAGAGTATAAATATAAAGCTACAATAACATTCCATTTTACATTTTCATATTCATGTAACATGGAAATTGTTATTTTAAGTAGATTTACTTATTCTATTGGGTTTCTTAATAAAATGTGGTTGTAAAATTATTTTGATACTAAAATATAATTCATAGCATAAATGCCTACAGCAGCCAAATTAATATGGGGGGAAAAAAACCAACAGCACGCAAACAAACTTTATAATTAAGTATCTACTTATCCATATGCAGAATGGAGTACATGCTACACTTGGAAATTTACAAATTTAACTTCAGTAACAATTGCAAATTAAAAGGATGGCACAGAAATGTATTTGAAAGTAATTTTGTCTGTAACAAAATTGTACATAAAAGGACTGTATTCATTAATTGTTGCCAAGGGTAAAAGTGGTTATGCACATTTAAATGTTCCTGGCAAATTTAAACCACATATAGCCACTCTCTAATCAACAGGAGATAGTAACGGGGCAAATTAAACAAGCATGAATTATTATGCCTTTTCCAGTCAGCTGACTACTGTGTTGGCTAGTAAATGCTGTGGTCAGCTGGCTGCTCAACTACTGGCTGCCTACTTCCTGAGACCACCAGGGCCAATAAAGGTTCTGTGTAGAATGTGATGGGATGAGTTAAAAGATGTAATTTAGACAACCTCTTAATAACAAGTGCAAAACAACAAAATGATTATTGTGCCATTTGAATAAGGAATTGTCTCCTTCTGATGTCAAACCGCCACATTCCAGTAAGTCTGAATGTGCCCGATCGAAGTAATTTTAACGAACATTTGAGGCGTGCCGTCTCAAAATGTGCTTGAAGAACAGGCGAGCAGAGTTTTGTCTGCTGCTGTTTGCCTACTCTTCAAGCATATGGAAGCGCGTCTGTGACAATTTTGGCAGCGCGCCTCAAATGTTCGCTAAAATGACTTCGATAGGGCACATTTGGACTTACTGGAATGTGGCCCAAAATCTAGGAACATTTAGGAGAAACTTATGATTTAGGAACATTTATGCAGCTGTGGCATAAACTTGCTAATGTTTTGAGAGAACATTTGGATGATTCTGAAGATTGAAAAGCAGAAAAGATTATTAGCAAATATAAAAAAAAAATCCCAAAAACGTCCCTGTAGTTTTGCCAAAATCAAAGCAGTTTTGTTGCTAAAATTATATTATACAATATTTGTGGGTTATTTAGTTTGTAAATATCAGTATCACTCAAACCTGAACAGAAGCTGCCATAATGCATTCTCTAATGAAAAATCCATTGACTCAAAATAAACAGCACCCCCAGTGGTCAAAATGTCTTAGAGAAACACAAAATGCTTATTTGGATGATTACTATGCCATACATAGTTAGCTATTGTCTTTATTTCTACAGAAATTATTAGAAGTACTTATAGTTAAAAGACCAAAAAAAAAAAATTTCCATTTGGCTTGGCATGGCAGTTGTTTGAATACAGTATTTAAAAAATATTTATTTCTTAATTGAAGCTGTAGTCATGAACTTTATTTTATAAACTTTACTGATTGCCGCTATGTAGTTATGTGTCGTTAAACAAAATTCTACACAATCCTTTGTTTTTCTACAGGGCTTTCAATAATACATATTCATAAAGTACCCTAGACAGCCCAATTATAAAGTTTAAATTCATGCTTTCCAGATACCGTATAGAATTTCTAAAAGCACAGACTAAATATATAGTAAGTGTAAGGGCATTTAATGCATTCCATTTTTGCTGTTTTTTTGGAATACATGTTGTAAACAATGGTATAAAAAATCATTTTCATTTAGAACTTCATTTTTATTCTCCCTCCAGTTTTTAAATTACCTTTTTGTTCAGAACTTTTTGTTATCTACATTATTTTCCTTGTTTACATTTCCATGCTTGTCTGGTTTCTAAGGTCCATTAGCCTAGAAACCAGCTACTGGCTTAACCACATTGTAGAAGAGCATTACAGCAGCTGAGCAAAAAGAGAAGTAATAAAAAAGAATTATGAATAAAAATTTAAATCCCAATTGAACTTCTGGTTTTCAAGACCAGTCTGTCTTCTATCAAACGGCAGTTGTCAGTCGTAAGCCTTATGGGACTTAAGAGGAAAATTGGCAACAAGATCAAGAACCCCTGTCTCTTAAGAAAACCTAGCTCCTTACTTCAAGAGGGTAAAGCTTCAGTTTCAATTTTGTTCTAGTGTCCTACCTCCTCTGGGATGGAGGTTTACCCTATGTTTCAGAATGCCCTCAAAGAGTCCTAAGAGGGAAAAAAAACGTATGAAGCATTTGCATATTTTTTGTTGCACAGGTCATTCTGAAGAAAGATCACAGTGTATATCTAAATATTTGGCTTTTTTTAAAGTGTAATTGACATCTTAAAAAAAGGTTAAAGGCAATGGAAGGAGAACCAAGGGCACTTAGTTTTGCAGACTGTTCCACACAACCAACTACAGGAGACAGTATTTTCAGCTTTCCAGACAAGTGTCCTTGTTAAAAAGAAAAAAAAATTAAACAATTCTCAACTACACTTAGTTAAAGGTGAACAATGTAGTTTAAATGACCTTTAAAACCATGGTACCTAGCACTATGAAATATTTATTGCAGTTCTGAATGCACCAAACATTTCCCTTTCTTCTGGAAAAATATATAAGGATTGTCCTTAAAAAAAAGAATGCATTCTAGGTTCAATATCGTTACTATGATGAACATACATGCCATGATCTATTTCTGCAAATTCAGGCAGTTTTGCATGTGGGCAACTGGAATACACAAAATCTAAAAAATGCACTGGATCGTGGTTTCCAGAATTCCACATAGCACACTAAAATAGCTTTACAGGATCTTGGAGCTGGTAAGATATTTAAAATGTATGACGTTTCATTTCAAAATATGTGAAGAACTAAGAGAACTAATGCTCATTATGCCTGGGGGCGATTCTTAATAGTGCCAGTTAACTATACTTACCAATCACCTCCTTCGTTCAAGCGCTGACTCCTGATTTAAGATAAAGTCAATCTTTATTTCTTATGTAATTTCTCTTTTGTTTGGATTCCTGGTGCAGCTCGGAAATAGGTATTTGTCTTAAAGGAAAACTATCAACTGAACTGAAATGTTGCCCACAGACAGCAACAAAACATATCTTCAAATAAACTCATGCCCATGAGGAGTTATCTGTTAAGTTGCATTAAAAGCAATAGCAATGAGTATATTTCTGTTTATGCAAGAGATAACAGATGTTTTCATTGGGAAAAGATACATCCAGAGTGATAACTATAAAGAATGATACAATTTTAAAGTAATAACTGCCATGCCAAGCCACATGAGAATTTTCTTTGCAAAACTACTCGCACTTTAAAAATTAACAGGAACCCAACAAATGCAGTGCAATACAAGGTCCTTCCTATGTGTGCATAAAGTAACACATGCCTTCATTTGAGTAAATATTTGAGGGAACGCAAGCCATATATTTTGTTTATGCTTGAAGGTAATTATTTTAACTATTTTATGGAACAGAAAAAAAAACTGCACCCCTTTCCCTATACAATATGGGAAAAGCAGCTTCAAACTATAAGAAAATCAAACAGTACAAACGGTGGGGTTATGATACCTCTCTGTTTCAAGTGATTCTTGTTGTACCATCACACTGCTATTTTTATTCTCAGATTGATTGGTTAAGGTCTCTGTGCTGATAATAACTTGATGCACTTCCTTTAGATGCCCAACATAAACTTTTATGTGTCCAAAAACCTTGGAGCAAAATTCACAGCACATCAATTTTTTAAGGCGACTTTCACTGTGATGAAGCTTTGTGTGTGTGCTGAGGCTCCCAGAATGTACATATGCTTTGCGGCACAGCCGACAGTGGTAGGGTCTTCGATTGCTGTGAGTATTCAAATGGTCTTGCAAGTGATGCTTGAACTGAAAACTGTAATCACAGATGTGACACTTATAGCATGACTTTGCTACAGACAAACAGTCGCTAACTTGTTTCTTGATGACACCATCTTTTGGTGTCCACCTGTTGCGCTTAATTTGTGGCATCCGATTAGCAATTGTAAAGTTGGTTGCCAGTGTTTGCATTACAGATGTAGAAGAGCCAAGTGAAGCTAAGTTTTGAAGCTGCACAGGTTTTGGCATGATGCTTCTGTATTTCTTTAGTGATGCAGCTTTTTTGTCATTCAGTTCCAAAATGTGCAATTTCATCTTATCTTTACAAAACACTAATTTGCTTCCTATAAGTTTCATTTTCGTCTGACAGCCCATGATTTCACTGGATGTTTTCCTCTTTCTTCCTCTTTTCTTTCCTGATACACCATTTGGTTTGATCAAACTTATTGCATCAGGTTCCATCCCTAAATGGTATGTATTGTCTGAAATGGAAGGTGAGCTTACCAAAGAAAGGGGATTAATAACTTCACCTGAAGAGATGTTATGACTTGGAGAATCTTTATTGAAATCAGCATCTGCAATCACTGAAGTATTTTCTGCAGACTTACCACATGTGGACACCATGGACTTTTTAATTTTGGAATATGGTAAAATAGGCATCTTTCCTTTTGGTACAGGTGGGATAACCTGAACAGGACTTCCAACTAACACATGTGAAAGAACAGTGAAACAGTTAGCAGCATCAAGTTCTTTTCTGTTTTCATATCTTACCAAAGAGCCATTATCTGCTGAGTGAGTCATCTCATCTTTGTGAACCTTTACAGGACTGCCTGCGCAAACTCTTTTAGGCAGACATTTCTCAGCAAGTAGCAAAGCAGACTTCTGTACCCTGCTGTCAATATGAACTTCTTCCTCCAAAGACAACCCAAAAGTGTTGGTTAAAATTTTCCCTTTTACATTTGAATCTATTTGTGGAAAGATTTTGGTCTGAGAATCTAGTTGTGCTGCACCAATTTCTGATGATGTTCTGTTTAGAAGATTTGTGGACGTCACTTTTGTCTTCTTTTCAAGTAGCTTCTTGTTGCGAGAAGACTGGTACCTTGGAATAGGCAGCTTGAGATTTTCTTGAACAGGTATGTTTGATGTTTGCATTACCCGTGCACCAATGGGTTGTGGAACCTGTGGCAAGGCTACTAATGAAAATGTTCCATCCTGGCCAGCTACTTTCATTAAGGCATAATTTTGGGTTGGCATAACTACAGACTTCGTACTAATTCCGGATACTGTTATATCAGGAACAGAAGGTGCATAAGAGGTTGGTGAACATGAGGTTACTACCTTGGGTACAATTTTTGGTGCAATGGTTCTAAAGTGACTTGTATTTGGCACATGCTTTCGACACTGCATTGTCCCCATAGAAAACTTCAGCTCATCTGCGAACATATGAAAAAAACAAAAGAAATACACAAAAATCAGTTTATCTTTAAATTATTAAAATAATTACAATACACACCAAAGAAAAGGTTAAACCTGGCTACAGGTTACAGTAAAGGTGTCTAGTTGATTATTTATGATTAAATCAGGTAACCGTTGCAGTATATATGGGGACCCACAATAACAACTTTAGCCATCAGTCTATCAATAGAGTATAAACAGCTTGCTAAAAATCAGGATGTGTCTGGGATCCGCATCCAACCAACACATTTCTTGCAATCCAAAAAAGCCATAGTATGTTAATGGATGCTGGTTGTTGTAGTCTGCCAAAGGCAATAATGCACATGATTAGGAGAATTGCACTTTGCAATTTTTAACATCATCCTTTTACCTGGTGCAAAGAATATTTGCAAGTAGGTTATACTGCATACATAACAACCCTTTGCAAAGGTTTAGGGGGTCATTCTGGAAACTCAGAATTACTGATAGCGAACTCCCATTATAAAATTACAACTGCGACTAAGAAATTGTTGCAGTCGCGATTTTATAATGGGAGAATTGTTACGGTCGCGACTTTATAATTGGAGTTCGTTATCAGTGAATTCGGGACAGAAAATTCGGAGTTTCCGGAATGACCCCATTAGTCAGGAAAAATTTCTAGGTGCAGGGCTTCTTGCTAATAACTCCATATTGAAAAGCTAGCGCACCTTGTGGAAATTAGTTTAAAGGCTTTTCAAAATTATACTCTGCCCTTCAAAACTGGTAAAACAACAAGGAGATTTAGGAAACATCTTATGTGCCATGTAACATGAACTGTAACTAAGATGTGTAAGTTTAAATTACATTCCTGTAGAAGCAGAGCAACAAGTAGTCTTCCTGCATGCAGAATGCCTTAAGACAACATGACAGCTTCCATGGCTGATTGTGCTTTATTATGTTTTTATACATGATTAACTACTATTTGTATAAAAAAAAATTACTTTTCAAGGTCTTTTATTATATAATATTTGATGAAAATTTCTTTACTTTAAAATTAAGCTTAAGTACAGTGGCATTCTAAGTCTGCAATTGCTCTTTGATTTTTATTCTTGTGTGGTTTTGGAAATATTTGACTTTGTTCTGCTTCATCTTTTTGGCTACCAAGAATCACTGACCCTCAGTATCCAGGTATGATCTTTTACTTATGATATTTTTCATCACCAGTCTTTGCATTCAGGCTCTGTACAATCATTATTACAGTCTGTGCTTAAAAGAACAGCAACACCAAAAAAGTAAATGTCTCAAACAGACTTATGTATTCAATCTGTGCTTCCAAAAACGTTAAGTTGTGTCTATAAATTATATTTAGCTATTTAGTTTTAAACATTGGTCTTTCAGACACACTTCCTGAATATGTATGCTCTAAAGCAGTGGTCGGCAATCTTTGCACAGGAGGGAGCCATTTTGCCCCACTTCCACTGAGAAATTTTTTTTGCTGAGCCACAAAAGGGGAGGAGTGCACGCTCCCGATCACATGACCTGCTGACGTCCTATCCAAAGCAGCATCGGCGGTCATGGGCGGGCGGAGGGAGATGCGCTCAGAGCCACAACAAGGCAGCTGAAGAGCCACATACGGCTCACGAGCCACAGTTTGCCAACAACCTAGTCTAAAGCACTAAACAATGGGACTGGGTGAGGTCTGTTTATCAACATGGCTGCTATCAGTTAAGATAAAAACAGAAAGAAATTAACAGAATTCATTAATTTAATGTCAAAGGTAGCATTTTTACGAGTACCTGATTGACTGCTATGCTAATCCAAGTGGGGATTTTAATTTTATTTTAGTGTCACTGGTCCTTTACTCAGTAGCTACTCAGTTGCTAGGTTAATGGATCTTAGCAATTAGAATAAAGTCTTGATGCAAAAGAAAACAAAAGTGCAAACAAACAACAAGTTAAACAATTCCAAAAAAAGGAAAACCAAATGTAAGCAGTCCTAGAGTACTGCTATCTACATCAACTGAAGTTTAGATAACATTTAGGTATTAGATTGTGAGCTCTTGAGGGCAGGGACCTCCATCCTCTTGTTTTAGTCACCGTTTGGCACTTAAAAGTGATATATCTTCATGATTTTATGCTTATAATTTACTTCACTTGTACTATGCTAAGCACTTTTCCCATGTCTGTATTAAATTTGTATTGCTGACAGCACTTTATAAATAAATTTACACATACATAACGTATATATTTATGACCTGTTCCCTCAATAAGACGTAAATCACATTTGAATCCCCTCTCCAAAAACAGACACTAAAGTCTGGGTAAAAGTTATGTCTGTTCAGGTCTATTTTTCCCAGTGACAATAATATTCCTTTTAAAGCTATAAGGGACTTATTTATCAAAGTCAGAATTGTCGCGCAGATATGTGAATTTGCCATGTCCCCATATTCGGGTATTTAGCAAACTCTGTGATGTGGCGAATTCGCCATCTGCCAATCACATACTACATAATAGATGGCTACTGACATGGTTGCAAATTCGCTATGTAAATACTGTTGCTGTCGCGGATTTGCTATGGGAATCCTCTGTTTAGTCAATAAGGAGTAGAGAATCAGAGCGTATCAACCCAAAGTGATGAGAATTCACTTTGACAGTAGAATTTTCACTTTGATAAATAACCCTCTAAGTCAGCGGTTCTCAACCTTTAGTTGAGCGTGATTCCCGCGATGACGTCATCGCGGGGGGTGTGCCGCATCACGTGATGACGTTGCAGCCGAACGTCATCACGCATCGGAGCTCAGCAGAGGTTCGCGACCCCTGTGAGATGGTCATTCAACCCCCAAAGGAGTCGCGACTCACAGGTTCAGAACCGCTGCTCTAAGTGTACCCATTACCTATAGTGCCCTAAGCCATTCTCTACCCAGCATGCATTGGTTTGAAAACTTCCCTGAAATCAGCAGCGCTGCCATATATAAAGCACTAGTGTTTTGAGGTGAACATGTGTGACTGTATCCCCCAATACAAACCCTAATGCTTTATATGTCTAGGGAGATTAAAGGGCACAATTTAACACCATAACCTCCATGGCATTAAATTAATAGTAATACACCCCCTTCCAGTATTAGTACTATTCACCAACGTGAATAATTCATAGTTTCCTAATTGTTTTTACTGCGCCCCCTAACTATAAGCAATTACAACACTGCCGCAAAGTATTAACTTCATTAAATAATAACGACACCGTTATCTTTGTTTCCCAATGAAACTTATCAAACGTGGCAAGTTACCATCTAAAATAAAATGTTATATCATTTCCACTATCCCTGGTACCAGAGACTCCGGCCACGGCCCGCGCAGCTTCCACACTCTCTTCCTACCAGGCCCGGCCCATATTGCTACGAACTCAAAATGGCGGAGCGCGTCACATGACCCCGCAATTCCCTCCCAGCGACGAATGTCCTCACACAGAACTGGAACAAGGCTGAATGTTATGTCAGCAGAGGCAGGTCTGGAGAAGGCTTAGCGATGGACAGCGGGAGTTTCATTATTGGGGGAGAGGGAGGTTGTCACAACCGACTCCTCTTCCTTTCCACAGGCCGTCGGTGTGTGCTGCTGCTAGGTTTAGTAAAACATACTAGTCCAATAAGTACCTCCCAGAGGGAGATGGATAACATTTGGCGCCTTATTGACTAAAGCCCGAATATTCTTGTAATGCACGGTGTGTGTGGACATGTATGACTAGCACACTGCGATGTATCTTAGGATACTTATAATAAAACCGAGCACTGTGCTTTATATGTGCAAATACTGACTAAAAATCATGGTTTTGGGCCTTTTTTTGTTGGAAATTCATCAACAAGAACAAACATTTAAACTGGTGAATTTTTTTTTATTCAAAAAAGCACTTGGCGCACTGGTGAATTTTCCTATGCTTAAGAAAAAATAGCATTTAGGAGGTACTTCCATGTAAGACACCTCTCACTGCTTTTCGTTGTGTGACCACTATTGTTCAATTTCTATCAAATTTTTCACGTAGCATTTTACGCGGTCGAAAAACACAGCAAGAAGGGTCCTAGGGCATATTCCGCTCTATGAAATGCTAGTGTGTCATTGCACAGCCAATCACTAGTTATTACTTTGAATGTGTTTTTGGCCCTTCTTCACCACGAAATAATGTGAAGCCAAATTCACCCATGTGAACCTGGCCTTACAGAGGTTTAGTAACAGATTGCAACCAATCAGTGGCTGCCTTTAATAATTTTATCTGAACTATACAAGTGAATGATAATTGCAGGTTGGTTGCTATAAATACTAGACCAGTGATGGTGAACCTTTTTGACACCGAGTGTTGATTGATGACGTCACTCATCAGCACCTTTCCCTCACTGTGCAGGTGCCGAGCGATGTCATCGCGCCTGCGTCGGAAGACGTCTAGCCGCAAATCATCCCAGCAGGCAAGCGCTCTTTCAGTGTTGGCTATGTATTCGACCTGAAAACTGTCAGGCTGGGTCTGCAGCCTATGCTAAAGGAGTGCTCGCGGGGATAGCTGTTAGAGCAGAGGTGGTGATGGCGCGTGTAACATAGGTTCGCCACTACTGTACTAGACCCCTGTAAAAGATTGCCCTGTTGTTGAATTCTCCTATGTAGCTTTAAATTCTTTTAAAAGTAATGATTCAGATTTGTTGGTTTTCAGTGAACGAAGATTAAACTTTCATGAAACTTGAAAAATTCACATTTCTTTCAATCTTTATTAACCCAATTGTGATATCCTGAAATTTTCCTATCGTGGGAACAAGCAGCCAGCTTTAATGCCATTAAAGTCATTAACACAGAGGTTCACTTAATCAATGTGCTCAGTAAAAGACATGAAGGGTTAAACTGTGTTACCAATAGCTTGCGTTTGTCTATAATTGTGTTCTAGATAACAGACCAAATTTAATTCTTAATAAATGCAGAAATCTTTGTAATTCCAATTACTTTACATAGTTTTTCTTGTAAATGTAGCAACCAATTCATTTTTGATTGATTGGTTAGAAGCATGCTTTCATGGTAGGCAGGCAGCTATTTGAACAGTTAGTCAGAATATATTCTTTATATCAGCCTAGCCAGATAGCACACAAAGAAAATGCGCTCTTATAGAATGAGGAAATTGCCAGAGTCTGGTGTCTTGTATAACCAAGATAATATGTTTCTTACATGTAATGATTCCTCCAACACTTGGATACCCCAGAAATGCTACTGGGCTAGCCAGCAATCATTTTTACAGACACTCCCTCAGCTAGGTGATCACTAACAACTGGAGGCAACTTGTTAGCATAGTAGCATTGGCAAGCACTCTGTCAAAAAAAATTTTAAAAAAAAAGCAAGTCTATCAACATCAGCCTATTATCCTGCAATACTGATCCAGAGGAAGGCAAAAAAAAAAAACCCCACAAGGAAAAGGCACAGCCTCATTACAGAAATAAATCCTTCTGGACTTCAAATATGACAATTAAAATTATTCCCTGGATCAAGAACCCACCTCTAATATTCCAGTACCCATAACTTGTAACATTCCTACATTCAAGAAAGGCATGTAGACCTCTTTTGAACTCTTATTGAATGGACCATGACAGCCTCCTCTGTAGAAACTTTCTTTCCTCTAGACTTAGTGGATGGGGATGTCCCCTTGTTATACTTATTCACTGGTATAAATAGATCATGGTAGAGATCTCTTTACTTGACCCCTGATACATTTATACAAGGTTATTAGGTCATACTTTAGTCAGATTTTTGTAGACTAAATAACCTCAATTTTGATCATTTTTGTGATACTGTAGTATTCCCATTCCTTTTATTACTTTAGTAGCCTGCCTTTGAACCCACTCAAGCAATTCTCTTGTGCACTGGGGTCCAAAACTGTGCACGATAGTTCTTGTGCAGTCTGACGAGTGATCTGTGAAGTGGTAGAACTATGTTCTCATCATGTGCATCTATGCCCTTTTTGATGTACCCAATGATCCTATTTGCCTTGGCAGACACTGGTGCTTTTAAACTATATTCTTTGGAATCCTAATATTTACCTATAAATAAATTTATAAGGCATGTGTTTCCCATATTATTTACCTCTTGTACATAGATGTTTTCAGTAACTTCCTGGGTTCTTAGAATTTTGATCTCATGGTTTACAACTGCTACATTGTTTCTTGGACCACACTTTATTTCTGTCTGCCCCCAATCTTTGGTTTGGTTCAGGTTTCATTAAATTGATCTTGAATTTTTTTGGGAAAGCAAGTTTGATTATGTCCCTTACATTTAAGGGCTTGCAATAGATGTACTCGCTGCCTTAGGCAAAACACATATAAAATAAAATTTACTACTAAATAGTCATTACTGCAATTGTTCTTGCACATTGGTCAAATAAGATATTAAAGTTCCCTGGCAACTACCTTGATCACAGGGAAACAGTTGTGAAATGCTCTTTCCAAGGAAGTTTATAAAGTTAAAGATTAAATACTATGATAACAGTAGTTGCCTAGAAAAAAAACCCAAAAGAATATAGTTGTTTTTTAAAGGAGTTTTATTTAATAAATAACTTCAGTTAACAGTACTGTAAAAAGTGAACACCTGCTAAAATAAAAAGGCACTTAAAAACAAGATTGTGACAAATATGGGACAGAGGCAATGCAAATGGTCCAAGACTAACATACAATGATTCTGTATGGCACAATGTTAAAAGAATATCAGTGACAAGGCTTTAAATTGTAATGCTTCGGCATTATCAAAATCAGACAACAGCTTTAAAGGTACAGCCAAGACTGCAGATGCACATAAACTGATGGCAAATGGACATAACTTGATTAAGGCAAGGAAGCACCAGATTTCCAACAATATACATATAACAGGATAAGATTTAAGGCCCTCAGACTTAGAAGGGGATATTTGGCTAGGTACTGATGTCAGACAGCAAAATTATGCAGAGCTGGAATTTACCAACTGAGAAGCATGCTGCAATTTATTTATAATGCACATTATTTATAAAATACTATTTTTGCAGTCGTTTTCTAAATCACATCTTAACTCATTACGTTCTGAAACCTCTTTCAATACTATAATACATAGCAAACCTGCTGATCATGCAAAAACAGAGGACGCCTGAGGTATGCAATGATACATTTGCCCTGTTTGGAAATTCCAAGCCTGATTTTTCATGAAAAGCACATACTTAGTAATACTCTGATTGGCAAAGCTCTCTGTGATTAAACCTTCTCCCCCCCAAACACACAGACGCACGCACAAACACACAAATATAACACAAAATTGTTAAAAGAGGAAGGAGGTCAAAAGGCACAATGTGACCTTATGTCTTTGGGAATCAGAGAGGACAACATTAAACCAGATATCAGATCTACCCAAAGATCAAGATTATTATGCAGAATAAAATGTTCTGACAGTCCTGTGGCACCAATTATATTTTTCTTGCTAGCACTTTTTTTGTAATATATAAACTGTACATTGTCAAAATCTGCAGTAAGATTCTTCCTTTGCAAGGAGCGATCATTAAAATATTGCCCTTCTGCTACCTTCCTGCGAGTACAAAAATGCTGTTTTGCATACAGTGTTGAAGAATTCACACCAAGTCTTGTTCATTTTCCCTCATATTTAGGATTCACCACTGTTGTCACTGCACTCTTGTAGATGGGATTTTCACCCTGAGAAAAGAAGAAAAGGTTAATTTCTACTAAAAAGAAAATGTAAAGGAAACAAAAAAATTTACAAAAACCCATACCATACTCAAACCACTGCGGATATAAAACTATGGTATGATCAGTATAACTGAGTAGTCTTCAAAGGAATAAACCAATAAGTAAGGAACACAATGCATAATCGCATAACAAAAGCAATTAAAGGAACACACCATTCATTAGGCAGCACTGTTAGATCTGTGCACTTTCCCCTTTAACATTACAATGAAGTGAATTAGTGCTACTACACCTCGAATAACAGATAACAGTATTCAAATGGGCAAGAGTAAAGCATCATAATAGCAATCAGAAATGTACTTATTTGTTACCATTAAAAGTACAATCAAGTACAAATGGGTGGATTAGTTTAAAAGGGGGAAAATGCCATATTTTTCAGAAGGGAAATCCTTCATGCATATTTGCTTTATCAGAATTTAAAGTACATTTTCTCTGGTCATAATTGTAGCATTAACACACATGCTGCAACACTGCTCATGTAATTTTTTCCTATAGATAACCGCCATTTAATATTTATTGAGTCTACATGTACAGAGAATACAAGTGACATGCAAATTTGTTTTTGGCTTTCAAACCATATTCTTTATAACTCTTCTTTAATCTTTACTTGTAAATATATTTTTAAGGTAGATGCTTCTCATATTATTTACCTTATTTGCCAACAGGCTTCTATTTCATGCACAGATTAAAAGCATGTTGCTCCAAAAGGGTTACACAAGGAGCACCTCAACACATCTAAATGTATTTTAGAATCAGGGTTTACAAATATATATATATATATATATATATATATATATATATATATATA
>JAKJJM010016125.1:0-10030 GCA_021901965.1 Pipa carvalhoi | reverse complement strand
TTACAGCTCTTATTACCCTTCTGTCTGTGTATGTAGTCCTCCTACCACTTAGATTGTAAGCTCTACAGGGCAGGGACCTCCAACCTCCTGTGTCAATCACAACCTGGCACTTAAAGTGTCTTTATGCTTGTAAGCTACTCACTTGTATTGTGTAATGCACATTTCCTATGTCTGTACTATATTTGTATTGCTGAATTGTACAGCACTGCGTAAATCTGTGGCACTTTATAAATAAAATTATACATACATACATACATATAAGACAGGCAATTACAAGGAGGAAAAGAAATATGGGACAACTTCTCATCATCATGTGATGTTTTTACATATCACTTCTCCCTCCAATAACAGAGGTGAAAGCAATAATGTGGATAAAATAATAACAAGGGAATATATCAAAAGGTTTAATAACCACAGCAACAAACCAGTGGTTAGCATTGCTGATCTAGTACAATTACAATAAACATGTATATTGAATACTCCTTTACTGAACTACAGCTCCCAGCAAGCTTTGTGAAAGGATTGATGGAGTGTTCAGAAAAGTGGCTGTGCACATACATGTGTAAACTGAATAAGTAAGAAAAAATAAAAGAAACAAGATCTTATTTGTCAAAAAACTGCAGAATATATGTTTACCACAGTCCCTGTGTAATATCACCACACTTACTAGAACTATGCTTTCCTTATTCTAGCTGCTCTGGGCATTTAAAAGCTAACTGTTGATTGGCTGCTGTGGTTACTAGATCAGGGCAAACTTTGCCCCTCCTAATATATTCCCTTCAAAGTTTTTTTTCATTTATATTGAAAAACATTATTTAGTTACTCCGGAATTAACATGTATCAGCAGCCAATGGTATATTTGTTTCTGGGCTTTAGAATTATTATATTGGGCAGAAAGCTACATACCTGTCATTGCTGAGCAGTTGACATGCATCATTAGCTAGATTCATCAGAGACTTCTTCATTTCTTTCTGGAATTCATCATAGGTGGTCTGAGCCTCATCGAGGTACCGCTCCCAATTATGGTTAACAGGTAAATAAGAAACACCCATTTCCAACATGCCTGCCAGAGTCACAGGATGAGGACATCTGAGAAAGAAAATATATAGCCATATTGGTAACTGCAATGCAGCTCAAACCCTTTCCCTGGATTCCTAGTTTACACATAACTATTATTATCCCAGTTTTGATCTCACTTGCCCACTGTTTAAATATTTTAAGAAATTATTACAATCTGAAAAATAAAAACCAAAAAAGAGCATTAAAATATACAAACTGCAACGAAAGAAATCTAAATATGATAGTAATCACATAACCATAGCAACAGCATTTTACCTCTCTATGAAAAGTGGAAACTGCTCCTGAAACACTTCATGTGTTGCCTGAACATCAAGGGCACAGTAGCTCATTAGGGCCTTTAAAATCAAACAAAAAAAATAACAGATTATTTTGGGGAAAGAATATATTGTAATAACAGATTTCTGTATCATTTAACATAGTCTAAACAGATTTATTTTAGTCTTTAAAATGGTGGGTGACTTATGGTCCAAAAATTAGTTCCCTGGTGAAACACATAGAGGTCCATGGATGTATTCTTATATATACAAAGATTTTTTGATGCATTGCTTTTGTGAATATCTTTAATCTACTTTTTCATTATCAATTATATTAAAGTACTACACTATAGTTTGTCTCTTGGGGGGTTATTGACTAAAGTGAGAATTCGACTTTCGAATTCTCAAACAGTGGATTCCCATAGCAAATTCATGACCGTGACAATATTCCCATAGTAAATTTGCAACCGTGACAATATTCCCAAAATGATATCGCAACTGTGACAGTAGCAGTCTATTGCGACCATCTTTAGCTAGCAAATTCACACCTTTACACAACAATTCAGACTTTATCCAATAACCAGAAAAAGAAATCCTCCGGCACTCCAGTACTTTTAAAAGCAGCTTTATTAGAAAATATTAAGATCACTCTGATCTAGGCCTCCATAGGAGCATGACAAATCCTATGCATTTCGTACTAAGAAGCGCTTAATCATATATAACATGTGCATGTCAGAGTACGGGTATAAATATAATTCTCTCAAAGTGCCGTCTCCTCCAGGTATGTGTATAAAATTAAGCTCATAGGGGAACTCATCCCCGAGATCTGTATAGATAGAGCGGTAATGATAATACAAAGCTGCTTGTGGGAGAGCATATCCAGAGGTGCCGGCAGTCAGAGGGAGTCATGTAGTAAAAACACCGCAGACATTTATTGTAGACATCGAACACAGAAAGAAATGAAATGAAACAATTAGCAACCAAATATTCAGATCGTATTTCTACCAGTCTGACATAGTGATAAAATCCATAGAAAAAAAAAACAGAAAGTATCACCTAACAAAGCAAGACAGAGGAATGTAGATAATATATAAAGCCTGTGCTATCTCAACCAATCTTCTCTCGTAATAGGCTGAATGTTACTAGATGTATAGTTGTATAGTTTAACTTCTTATTAGCGGCATATAGGACTAAATATAAAAAATAAAAATAGCCAATAACTCCCTTGGTCTCTTTAATATTAGCCATGTCTAAGCGGCCTTGAAAAGATGTGAGTCTTTCTCCCTTATGAGACCGTTTTACATGTTAAGGTCGTACCCTTTTGGTGAGTACATGCACACAGGGGGTGTTCACTGAGTGTCTTAGCACATTGTGGATATGGAGGTGATTTGGAGAATTCTATGTGAAGACAACTATACATATATGCACTTTATAGAGCACCGTGTGATCTCATGCACTTTGGATATGTTTGACCTTTGATTTGCTGATTGTGCACTTATATGAATGGTATCACACTAAGGGGAACTTTATTGTTTCCTTTACTGTCTGATTTTTTTTCTGTGATATTGATATACTTCATAATCAGCAGTAAATGTTGGACTACATGGAACAGAAGCTGCTGGATTTTATCCTATTTGAGGAGGACTATAAATTAAGAACTTTGTTCCGGTTTATGTGATTATTGAACATTATTTTGGCGCTGTGTTTTTTCTCCTTTTGATCTAAATATCAGTGTGATGTATTACATTGACACAGACTGGGTTTACATACTGACATCTACAGTAACCTCCAATCTACTACCACTTCTAATACCAGTCATAAAACAACCACAGAGGAGCCAATGCTTTCTTTCCCTGTCATTTTCCATATAAAATGTGGATGCCAATTATGGTCTATTGCATAGTCCTAAAACTATGGCATTTTAAAATGTCATACATTTTGGGGGTTATTGACTAAAGTCCGAATTGTCACAAAGGTGTGAATTCACAAGCTAACGAAGGTCGCACACTACCCAATAGACACCTACTGTTGCAGTCACGACTTCATTATAGGTATATTGTCGCGGTCACAACTTTACAATGGGAATATTGTCGCAGTCGCAGATTTGTTAAAGGAATCCACTGTTTAGTCAATGAGGAGTAGAGAATCAGGGCGTAGCCACCTGAAGTGATGAGAATTCACTTCCACAGTCAAATTCTCACATTAGTCAATAACTCCCTTAGAATAGATACTCCAGTTTTAGAGGTAAAACTGCTAAATTTACTGTGATACTTGTCAATTGTTCTGCAGAATAACAAAGCTTAAATAAGTACAATACACAGCAGTGAACAAATTGAGTTCTCATGTCTAAGTGTTTAGGTATGTTTATAATGTCCTTACTTGGAAATCAGTTCGAATATCTGCCATGCTTCCTTTTACAAACAGTTCTCGGGCTTCCTTTTCCAGAGGTGGACCACCAACATATAGTGCGTGCACATCTGCCAGGTTATTAATGCTGCTAATATTCACCCAGTCCCAGGAACATATCTGAAAGATAACACAGAGGAAAAAAATGTTAATTAAATGAATGAAAGTGTTGCTTCTGTCTGCTGGATATACTCTGATGTCTATTCATGGAGTATATTCTTGCACCTGAGCACAGTGGATGAGCAATACTGACTCTGATACTCTGAGAGACTGTGTTTTCAACAAATGATTTAGAAACATTGGCTCCTAGTTCAGTATACTGGATATTGTGTAAATTTGCCCCCTAAAATAACAAACACAAAATAACTCACGCTACTAATTCTCCCTTAGTGTTTCCAAAAAAAAACAAAAACAATGGTAATATTACCTTTATTTTATTGGTTTATTCTATCTCATATATAGTCTCCATGGCAGAGCTAACAAACACAAACATTATCACTGGCAGAGAAGAGAGAGACAAATGCACAATACAAAGAATAGGGTAGAGACACTCAGACACTCTGCACTATAGATCAGAGACCAGACTAATGCACATGCACCCATGGTATAACACCCCATGCCAAAGACTATAGGACTGATGTACTATACTACAATCATATAATGAAACTATATCATTCAAAATGAAGATAGCGAGGTCGGTAGTGGAAAGAAGGTAACAAGGCATTAAAATATGGACAGCGCAACATTCAAAAAATGCAATGCATAAATGCCCGGAAAATGGGCAACACATGATTACTGTCATTCCTCTCTAGACCTGCTCTTATTCAACTAATACAGTCCCAGTTACTCACTGCAGGGCCATCAGATTTACTTCTTGTTTTCTTGATATGCTGCTTGACTTCCTGTATACCCCTCTTCTTGCCATACTTACTGGCCATCCACAAACTGCGCTGGAATCCTGTAAGGCCAGATATGGCCATGTGCATGCTCATGGTATCCAGAAACCGCATTTTTGAACCCTAGAAAACACCATGAGATCCTAATAGAATAGTCTGTTTGCCAATTGTGGTTATTTCACAAAATTACAAAATGCAGCAGATTAATTTGCAGTCCATAGGTTAAATGACTGAACAAATTACAGGACAATACAAACAGGCAGCCAAATTTCTATGATCTGACTGTCTGGAACTCAAGTCAGACTAAGTGATCGCACAAGAGTTGTAGTTTCTGCCCATTCCTGATGGCTGGTGATTACACAAATTTCTAGTGGGATTTTCTTCAGACTGGGCTTACTTTTTACCACTTAAATCTACTATGTTCCTATTGAAAAAATAAACCAACAATCAGACACTTTGGTCTAAAGCCAAAGCTGGGGCCAGCTTTATAAACTGTCCTTGCACTTCATAACAGGGCTGAATCAGAAGTACCATAAGAAAAAATAACATACTTGAGTGAGGCCGTCATTGACTATAAAGCTTGTAATGTAACTGGGCTATAATACAAATGGGATGTTTCATCTAAGCATCTTTTCATGCTCTAATAAACTATAGAGAATATCTATGCCTTATGAGTAATCCCATCATCACAGGCCAATGTCAGTTATATGATTGGAAGTGGGGATTCTAATGATTAAATGACTAGCGGTTTGAGATGGTTTATTACAACTTAAGAAGCTGTTCAAATGAATGGGGAAATTCCTAGAAGGATACACAGCGCTGCTAACAGACTCCTGAGTCAGTGTTATTTGTACTACTGAAACTTATGCTTGACTAGATTAATAAGAGCATCACGGTCTTACTTTGATAAGATACTGCTCTTTAATGTGTGCCCTATCAAAGCTGACATTGTGTCCAACAACCAATCTCTCAGTCCAGTTGGTTTTGTTAATAAGCTTGCAATCCAAAGAGGTCTCCAGTGGAATCAGGTCTGACAGCATCATTTCTTTTGACCATGTGTATCTATCTTCTATCAGCTTCCTACTGCACCACGAATACCTGCAAAAAAAAAAAAAAATCAAGAGAAAATGTGAAGACCTATTTTAAATACAGTACATCAATGAACAGAATTGGTAAAGTCTTACCAGCACTGAGGAGAGACAGCAACAGCCAGTGTCGGGCAGTGACCTTCTGACATGCAGACTTCCACATCAAACACCAAAGCTTTTTCATCTGGGAAGTCCACCAGCTCCTGTTCTCCTCCTGCTGAGTACTTGGTCCAGCCAGGCTGCCAAGCCCAAACTTTAGGCAATGCTGGTAGCTGACATTTTAAGAGGTCATTAGCTGCTTCTAAGTATGGAAGAGACTGTTTCTGTGCCAGAATCAGAAAGTGCTCCTCAATATTGCTCCCATACATCTTGGGAAGTTGGAGTTCCACATCTGGGATTGTAGATGTTTCTTGCTCCCAGAGATTATGACTCTTCAAATGATTTATGCTCCTCTGAATATCTTCTTCTACATATTGTACTTGTTCACCCCTAAATATTTGCTCATGAAGCCCTTTGGAAAGCATCTGGATATTTAATGGGTTCATTCTCCTTTGGCATGTTTCAGTTTCTGTCACATTAGTCTGGAAATGTGGTGCTAAAGAGCACATGCTGTATTTCCATTTTCTTACTCTCTGTGACAATATCAAAGAAGTGTTTTTTCGAAGTAAACGGTTCATTTTGGCTGGTTACAGGGACATTTCTTGTTATGACAGCATTTACAAGTCCATGTTAACAACTACATGAAGAAATAACAATTAATACATCTCTTAAGCAATTACACAAATGCGTCAATTACAAGGAGCTTTATAATATATTAGAAAAAATGGTATTGTGTAATGCTGCATTAAATGGAAACTAAATATCTTATAATCATTAATAATATTTGTATATAAACACTGAAGTAAAAAGACCAGTAACACCAAAAAAATAAAAATTCCCATTTGGACTAGCATGCAAGTAATTCAAGGTTTTCTCTTTACCGATAGCCGCCATATTGTTAAACAGACCTCACCCAGTCTCATTGCTTGCTATGGTGCTTAATATAATCCATATTCAAGGAGTGTACCTGATAGCCCAGTTTTTAAAGCTAAATATTATACTTTCTAGACACAGTTTACAATTTTTGGAATCACAGATTAAAACTACAGTAACAATAAATACAATTGAGGCATTTTCATTTTCTGGTGATACTGTTTAAACTTTGATAGTTACAGTCATTACAATGTATACTAACAATACAGTTACACATTACTATTGCAGTCTCTCGTATTCAGTTTTCTAACTATAATTTTGACCCTTTGAATATGCAGGTCCATTTGTCTGACAAGACTTTGCATTGTGTCAGTTCAATCATCTGCAGGTGCACTGAACATTCTAACCAGTTCAGTTATAAGCTTGGAAAAGGAAGTGTTGTAGTAATGTACTATTTAAAGGAGTTTTATTAAATGCTAAAAATATTTATAAACTAGTTCAGTTGCAAACCAGGTTAACTCAGGATACAGATGTTTCTTATATATTAATTCAGAGGGTAATGGTGCTGATTTAATACTGGTACAAAAACAAGTAGAAGAGCACTCTTATTAACGTAGGTAGTAGTGTAGTGCTAGGCACAGATGCATGGCAACATTTCAATAATGAAGCAAAAAGAATAGACTGCACACACTGAGTGATTAGGAATATAATCTTTTATTCAACCACCATGGTTCTGGTATATGCCTCTCTTTGTCAATCTCATTGACAAAATAGCTGTCAAACTTGACTTCTGAAATAATTAACATTATAGAATCACTATGTAACCCAAACATTAAATTATAATGTTGTGTGACTCAATTTATACATAAATAGTGGAAATAAATTTCTCTTAACTTTACTCAAATGCTTGCATTTAATAATTGTACAACCAACAATTTAGAGTATGCAGTGTACCAGCAGCTGGCTGAGCAGACATCTTACAAAGTCCAGTCAACTGTAAACAAGTAGACACACCTTGTTTTAAAACAATAGTTATTATTTAATTTTAACTTTCCTTAGTTTCCAAAAAAGACTCTTAGCGACACAAAAACAAAATGTAATTTTTTTTTAAACAAAATGTTTTCAGACACAAATACAATTAATTACTTGAACATGCATTGTTGTGTCACTACACAAATCGTATATTTTTTTTATCACTGCCAAGAAACACAGTATCACGCAGGAGCCTATTTACAGAGGGGCAAAATGTGGCAGTTTTCCTTTATCTTTATTTACGACAGTTACATTTCTGTTTTTATTATGAAAACAGTCTTACCTGTTTTTTTTTCTTTATCTGGGTTTCAGTTTTGCCATCAACATTTTGTCGTGCGCATCAGTTCCTTTAATTTTTGATGGAATTATATTTTGTAAGTGATTGAAACTGTTTGTTTTTTATTCTCTTACAAAATGCTTTTTGTGCTTCTGGGACTTCTTGAAGCGTTTTATTTGGAGGGGGGCAGCACTGGGCTTGGGAAACCATCAATAAAGGTGATGAAACTAGAAAAACAAAAAGCAAAGCCAAATAAAATGTTATTTGAAATGATCAGATTATGCAATGATATGCATGTAAATATTCTTAAATAAGCCTATCATTTCTAGCAAATAAATTATCAGAGTGGCAGGTATTTATTGCCAAAATCCTCAGATTACTTCTTTATGGACCAACTCGTCCCAGATTTAGGCATTGTACTCTGTATTAGGTACCAGGTAACCAAATGGATCTGTCAAATAACCAGTCTATTTACCATGGACATGTATGAAGTTTATACACCAAAACTTTTCAGCACTAGTACAACCCTTTAACATTACTTTAAAATGGTGTAATTAACTTAAAGCATGTTCTAGAGGTTATTAGGGAATCCTTACAAAAATACAATACCATCCACTACTATACTATTATATATATATTATATATGACTATCTTCCTATGCAGTGGGAATGGAGCAATATAATAAGTAATATATAGAATATAATGTAATGTAAACTTAACAGGAGATTAATAATAATGCTAATTTGAATGAAATATTTAGCAACGCTGTAACAACACGAACTGTAGCTGCTTGCTCTCCTGTCCTGTCGTGCAATATCAGGCATTTACCTATATTAATCTATTAAAACTGGAATAAAATTTCCCTTCACTGCTGCTATGTGACAGCACAGACAGGATCATCCTAGCCCATGTGTAATGTAGTGTGGGAAGTAGTAAGTCTAGGGCCATTTACAGACATAATCACCATTGCTTGTCGATGTTACTATAGTCTCTAATCACATTGATGGCGCCTTCCCACGTGTTCACACTGAGACAGTCGTTTAAAGAGACACCTTGCCCTGGGCAGTAATAAAAAAATAACAAGCAGTCGCTACTTCTCTTGCACGTTGGTAAAGAGAGACGTTGTGGAGTCAAAAGCGGCCTATGAAGCCGGGAGCTAAAGTTACAACTCACCCAGGGACGCAGACAGACAAAAAGGGGGCAGCAGGGGGTAGAATGACGGAGCGCGGCGCTACCGTTTCTCTGTCGGTGCCGGTCAGACTGAGTGAATAATTTTTAGATCCGGGAACAAACCCGTAGGAGACTTTCCCTAAGAACGAATGGAAGTAACTATAGAGAGCGCAGCCGCCTCCTCCCGGGTCCACGGGAAGGCAACGTGTTACTGTTCAGCGCTAAAATGCGCACAGTGGCCGCGTGGCCTAATGGATAAGGCGTCTGACTTCGGATCAGAAGATTGCAGGTTCGAGTCCTGCCGCGGTCGATTTATTGCTTCAGATTTTTATCATCATTATTCTTCACTTTTCCTTACAAGCACCATTATAGTCTGCATTGCTGTACAGTAGGACTAACGAAGATATTGGCTGATAATATATAATTACAGTTAAATAGAGGGACGTGATGCAGAAGGATTTGGTCAGTAGCAGAATTATGAAGAAATAAAAATTGGGGGTAATTTCTAACCATGGGGCACAAGCTCTTCAGCCTGTCCTGACTCATCTATATACATTCTATCAGTGCTCCAAAATCTATAAAATACTGTATAAAGGAGCTTGGAGCAATGTTCCATCATCATATCTTTTATTGGTTCAGAACATGTTTCGAGGCTACACAAGGCACTTTGTTAAGTGAAAACCATTGGTTCATAAACCACAACTTTTAAAACATAAACCACACCCAGTGGTACACTCCCCATGAGTCCAATTAGAACAGTGGTTCTCAACCTTTTTATTGCCGTGACCCTTTAGTACAATTCCCTGTGATTTGGTGACCCCCATTCATTAATTGTTATTGGGCGACCCCATTCAA
>JAKJJM010016124.1:0-17313 GCA_021901965.1 Pipa carvalhoi | reverse complement strand
CCCTTTGAACTTTTCTTATAATAAATTGGGCCCCCAAATGTGTCATAGATCGCGGGCCCCTTATAAGACTCCCGGCAATAATGCCCTGATGGCGGCCATGCCTATGAGTAAACCAATGAAATTCTAGTTAAAAATTCAAAATAATTAATTCCTAAGGATACGATAACACAGGGCTTTATAACCAAGTTTTAAAATGCCTTAAAAGCTCAGGGAAACCACTTTTAAAATACTTAAAAGTTTACATTAATGAAGCAAGGCACGCCTAAATAAACATTCAGAGAAACACAAAAGAAAAGGGTACACCCCACATGCTATGACGGTTTACAAACAGTGACAATATGATTAATATATTTAGCGCCAGATTTTCCAAGCGCCGAATGCCTCTGTATGTGCCTTTGCGAAGGCATTTCCGGGAAGTGCATGAGGCGCGCCGCTGAAATAGCCGCAGAAGCGCTTCATGCACTTGAAGAACAGGCGAACAGAGTTTCTGCGAGCGGCAGACAAAACTCTGTTCGCCTGTTCTTGAAGTGCATGAAGTGTGTCCTCGACTATTTCAGCGGCGCGCCTCATGCACTTCTCGGAAATGCCTTCGCAAAGGCACATTCGGAGGCATTTGGCGCTTGTAAAATCTGGCCCTTAAACATGAGCCTGACAATCCACAAAGAAATGTGCAAAATACATTTATTTTCTTGCGTCTGAATCATCTTGTAAATAACAGCCTGACAAAGAAGTACAAATGTGTTGTTCTCAATTCATTTGAGACACTTTTCTGCATTGAAATGTCTTTTACAACTTCATTTGAAATTCTTGGATAGTCAAATGAATGTACAATGCCATCTGCTCATTTTCTGCAGACAGTTGAATAAAAAGTAAAAACGTTAATGTGCGCTACAGCACCCTAAATTACACTGTAAAAAAGAAATATTTACATTAAATTACATCTTTTTGTTTCTTGCTTGCTGAAAAAATATTACAATAATTTTGATTTAGTCTGATAAAAAGGCTTCCATATCAAATATTGTAACTAGTTGTCCAAACATAAAATCTTTACTGTAATTTTAATTGAATTGAAATGCTGCAAACTCCAGGAGTAAGAAAACATACTTCTACTAGCCAACAGCTGAATTTAAAAGTGTAATAAAGCATCCTCTCTAAAACAGATTTAGGTAGGAAAATATTATCACTATAAATAGTTTTGTGGAATTAAGAAAATTGAGAGTTTATGTGGGTTTTTAACATTTCTAATAATGTTCTTTTAAATAAAAGACTTTGTCGAACGGGAGAATGAAAGATCTAATATCTGAAAGGTGAGTATAGATGGACAGATTTCGGGAACTCAAGCTGATGGCCTAATGCCCAGATTATTAGCAAATTTGGCTGCAGAGACTGATATTTGCATATTTAATCATTTTTACAACCATTCATACAATTGGTTGACTTACTGAGGCCAGTTTATCTGGTCTGCCAAATACTGCAAACTCTCTACAATTGGCAGACAAGATTTAGTAGAGTTAGAAGTCCTGAACACTGAAGATTCAGCCAACTCTGATAAGTTTTTATTGTTGAGGACAATCATTTCACAGAGTCTTCAAATGATTGTCTGCTGATATGCCTTTACCAGCAGGCAAATCATTCCATATATTCCCACCTTAATTCTGCTCTGGACAGCTGTCATTTATAAAGTTAGTGTAAAATTGACACATTAGGAACTCTGCATATCTGGCAGAATTTGTCCTTGATTAAAATACTAACACAACCATTGAGACCCTATGACTTGATATTACACAGATAGCGTTGTGGAACATCACAAAAGCAGCTGCACATACTAATATGATAATACCCTATAATAAAATGTAATCAAATTATGTATCAAAACAGTGGTCCATGTTTAAACTCTTTATGGACCAAACTTGCTAACTACCCCATAAGCTTTTCTTAAAGAACTGATTTACAAGATTGATAGTTAAACAAAGACTTTTTAATTAATAAAAGCAATTGCCCAGCCAGGTAAAATAATTAAAGAGTCATACCACTAAGATGAAAGCCTTTTTTTACCTGGAACTAACCCAGTAATCCACATACCTTCAACATCAAAACATTTTTCATGACATGACCTATGTAGACCCAAGAAAGAGTCCAAATAACCTGAAGTAATTTAGTATTGACTTCAAACCCCTGTAGGAATCCATTGTTCAATGTTAAAATTGAAAATAAGATTACAACAGGAACATTTGTGAAGAGAACCCTCATTTCCAAAATTTCTAATAAGTTTTAATTATTGTATTTATTAATTCCAAATATCCAAAATTGTGTAAATGTGTTATTATTATAAAAGAATCATACATTAAAACATGTTTTGCAGGCTTTCACATTGTATGGCCTATATGCACATATAATGCAAAAGTTATATTATATTTTGATATAACATATATATATATATATATATATATATATATATATATATATAACATATATACTGTATGTTTGATATCATTATTAAGTTATGTGCTTGAAGATTATCTGCCCTTTATAGCAATATGCCGTCAGGGTTCCAAAATGTGACTGAGTTTATTTACCATGTAGTACTTTTATCCTGTGTTTGATACCTTCTATAATATAGGGACTTCATATAGAAAGGAAGATAATTATCAACATAAAACATTAAGGGGGTCATTCCGGTAGCTCCGAATTTTCTGTCTCAAATTCACTTATAGCGAACTCCCATTATAAAGTTGCGACTGCGACTAAAAAATTGTCGCGGTCGCGACTTTATAATGGGAGTTCGCTATAAGTGAATTCTGGACAGAAAATTCGGAGCTACCGGAATGACCCCCTAAGAGTAGTAAGGCTAGATATACAGTTGATAGAACTAATCTCGTTTGAATAATTAATCCAAAAATCTACCTATTGTATGAGTAATGATCAATATTTATTCAGTTAGCTATAATCACTCTCATATGCATCATTTTGTTCACCTTAAGAATGAAGATGCATCACATACGATATACTTGCTAATCTTCTTATATAATGCTAGTTCTTTCCAATGCAACAGAAATCATATTGAATGATCAATGCTGTACGCCTTAGTTACCCTTAGTCTCACGGTGGTTGATCTTTTCACATTCCGACAATACATTCCCAAACTCAAACCTGGTTATCTTAGGTGATTCCACTATGAATGTAAATAACTTGACACTGATATAAAGTAAAACTAACCACCTATTTCTAAAGATTATATTGATTGAAGCTTATAAATTGTTAATTATAAAAAAACTAAATTTTAATTGCTAGCAACAATTAAAAAGTAGACAATGAACTACCCTTTACATAAATTTACATGAGCAAAACCTTTAGTTGCTACTCAGAAGCAATAAAATTGTTGTTACAATCTGTAGCAAACTGAAAGTTGACACTTGTTATAGCAGTTTCTGGGATGCACAATTGTTGCCAGTGTAAACTATCCACAAGAATGAAAATAGTTGCCTTTTAAAATATTATAGGGTATTTACACTGACAACTCTGTAGCTGCTACTCAGAAGCAATAAAATATGTGATATCATTTATAGCAAATTACCAGTTCACACTTGTTTCGATTTACAACCTTATTGCAATTTGAGTGACATCATGTGGAGTTACAACAAAAGGGTGATAAACTGGGAAACAATAGAAATGTTGAACCAAGTGTAAACTGAAGTGTGTAGTTTCAGTGCAGCTCCATTAAGTTCAATGTTATTTTGAAAGTTGATAGAAGAATTGTATAAAAGTGAGCAAATTCTAAAGGATTTTTATTTCCCTCCCCAGTAAAAAAAACAATGGATTTACTTGCAATTTTCCAGTAGCACTGTAGTGCTACCAATAAATTGTGGGTCAAGTGACAGGTGCCAACCCCCCAGCTTGACCCAGCTGAAAATCAGCCCTAATTCATTCAATGCACATGTCAGTTTATTCATTTACTAATGCTGAAAGACAAAGTATTACCAGCATGTGTAATCAATTTAACAACTGACACAACAAACCACAATTGACTGCATCTGTGGTCACCCATACACAATAACATTTCCAAATGATGTATTTAAAAAAATTATCATTCGAATTATCTTTCTTCAAAGAATCAATATGTGTATGACCACCTTAACTTCTGTCTCTAATAAATTACTTTGCCATTTTCAGCGAAACCTATATGTGTTATTTCTTTATTTCTTGTTACTTTTTTTATTAATTTTATTTACATATTTTCCTGTATTGCTTAATCAATTATCTCAAGCACTCTGGGGTGCTTCAAAAAAGGTTTGAATAGTTATTTAAAAGAATATAAAAGTACCCGGGGTCAGAATGGAATTTTTTTCCATGTTAAAGCAAATTTGGTCCAAAGGTATCAAGGATATACTAAGGATTATTTCATATTTTTATTTTGTTTTATTTCATTTTTTAATAGGTTGAAGATGATGGAACTGTGTCTTTTTTCAACCTTAATATGTATATATATGTATATGTATGCTTTTAAGGCATTTTAAAACTTGATATTCGGAGCAGTACACATAATCGCACTGACTCCTTCAACACTCTCCATCACTTAGTCAATAGTAGAAGTACTTGTGTACGCACAAGTAAAGTGATGCAAAATGCTTTGTAAAATCTCGAACAGTTGCCGAATTGGTCGTATATTCACCATATCTCAGAGTTTGCTCAATAAGCACACATGGAGAAGTGGCGTATAGATGTGAATTCAGAGGTTTATGTGACCATTTGACCTTTAGTCAATGAGGCCCTAAGTCCGAAGCAAGTCATCAAAATGGAGATGTTATAAATGCTATAAACAAAAGTGGAATTTTGCCAAGGACACCATTCATGCTCACATTTCACAGTATGCAATTGCTTTGAATGAAGGAAGTTTATTTTTTTGGATCCGGAAATAGTCCAACAGATGGTAACCCTAATTCAGACTGGAAACTCTTCACTCTAACATGTAGCTTAACATCCCCACACTACTGAAATAGTAAAAAACACAGTAATATGTGATTTGCATAGGGTTAGGTTGCATTCCAGTGAGCATATTTCTTCTGCCAAATAAATAGATAAAGAAATGTGGTCATTTTTTATGGTTGATTTTCATACATATTTATCATTTCAGGCTTGATTATAATTAAAATGCTATTTTTTATTTTTAGAATAGAACTTTCAAATATTTTGGGAAATAACAATGGAGTCATTGTGGGTGTTGAATTACCTTTTCGGAAATAGTTTAACTCAGGCATGTCCATTCTTGAGCTGATTTTGCAATCATGGGAGTTGGGAGTTACGGTTTAACAACTGCAGGAGGACTGAGGGCAGATATCAACACTAATACATAAACCTAGCAAACAAACCTGAGGAAGGGCTATGTAACTGAAAGCATTCTCATGTATTGAGCGATTCTGTGGACTTTCTAAATCAGTGCTTCTCAAAGTGGTGGTCCGCGGCGAGGTTCCAAAAATGTATCAGCTATTTGCACATGTTCAGAGTGGCTGGGTGGCGGTCCGCAACGTTCCTGTTAAATTTGTTGCCGGTCCGCCGAACCAAAAAGTTTGAGAAGCACTGTTCTAAATCACATTATCTTTTATAAAGGTTCCAAACATGTGTGTATAACATTACATTATCTGACTACTTGGCAAATCTTATCTTAGTCTTAAAGAAAAAAAAAAAGAGAGAGATTTGGCTAACAAGTGATGCTTAGGGCAAAATTTATTAAAATCGAATTTTGCGTTTTTGCAAAATTCAATTTTTTTACACTTAGTAAAATCGAGAATACCATTTTCGATTTACATAAATCGAAAACGGCATTCTCGTTTTCGAAATCTGAATTTCTGTTTTTGCTAGTAAATGTAACGAGTGGTGCTTCTATGCGAGCACCGCTCATTACATGTAGCTGCTAATGCTGGAAGCCGCTGAGGAGACCGATCTCTCCCCCAGCGCTTCCTGGTTGGTCTTAGCAAATCAGGAGCCGCTGACGTCACGGATGACGTCAGCGGTGCTAAATTCAAATGGCAGCGCTCAGCTAATTTGAAGTGATAGTAAGTGATAGTAATTGATAGTAATTAGGAAACCCTGAGCTTAATTCTAGAGTAATCTCCTTGGGCAAGTTCCTTTATATGCTTGGAGCTTAGGAACCAATACTATGATTGGAGATTCTGTGGGATAATAGATCCATTGTTAGCATGTAAACCTAATATGATAAAGAAATTCATACAGCAATTTACATTTTTTTGTTTCCTTTTAAAAACTTGAAAATGAAACTTGAAAATGTAGCCAAATGTTTTAAAGCTGAGAATTGTTACATTATAAAAATGAGATATGTCAGCATAACAGATGGCCACTGAATTAACCATTTCCCACATCCCCATATGCTGAATTTGCCAAATACCATTCAAATATCTAGTATGTATTTTTCTTTGCTAAAGTGAGTTCAATCACACTGTCTCTTCTACCTTTCTTCTCCACCATATTCATTTATCCTAGGGAAGTGTCCTCATGGTCTACCCTGGTCTACCTTATTAGTCTGGATTTAAATGAGCAATTGAGATCTAAGGAGCAATTAGCTTCAACTACACAATTAATTGTGCAACAGAAAAAAGGACAAGTAGACTATAAGATTGCACCAAAATCTGCCAATACAATACAAACAATTTCTTACATTGTTACCATTCATAAGCTTTAATTCTATGGCAATTATATCATATTACATCAAAATATTTTTCTTTCAGTGCCTATGTTTTAGTATAGTAATGCCTTTTGCAATAAGATTATAAATCTTCCTTAACTGTAATACTTATAACTTATTTACTGTTTTGTAACAAGGAGTCCCCAGCTTTTGCCAGTACAACAGTATTTGGGGTTGGCATAGATTCTGATAAGTGGGTGGGTCCGTATTAAATAAGGAGGATATGGTGCCCTATACCACACCAAAAGTGATAGGGAATTAACAGATCAATATAACAAATGAAGAGGCTTGGGACACCTGTTATAAATTATATATTTAGCTGGAATTTCAGCTATGCCAAATGGAGACAAAAATAGCCATAGTGTTGGAGCTTTTGCTTCAGTTGCATATATAATTGGCGTTGTGCTACCACATACATTTTTATTATTGTTCCCTCCCATTCTGTACTGTATTGTGTATCAATGGATCAGTAACCTTTATTAATTAAAGGCAAAATAAAGTAAAAATGTATCATTAATTCAATATTTGTCAAGAAAAACATGTATATGTGTGTTTATTTTTTTTTTCCTGCTATAACTTTTAATTCTTTACTATCCTGCTATCACCTATTCCTAAGGAAATCTTCACCAATAAACACTTTCAAAAAGCCTTACCATTTACCAATGCTGCTAGCTTAACTATGGAATAAAAAACGTGTTTAGCTCTCAACCAGGCATTGTACTTGCTGGCTGTTAAAATATATGTTTTACTTTTAGTTTAAGAATCTAGTTGTAATGACTGCAATAGAAATTCAACTGAGTATGATGTACGATAGGACTACTGCCTCAAACAAGCAGGAAATTGGGAAGGGGAATTCAGGAGAGAAAAAAATGCAAAATAATATATCCGCAGATTAGTGAAATATCTGTTTGGAGATAAACATTTAAATGACTAAACAATTTCTTATGGCTTTACATGTAATGTGGGAATATAAGGGGCATATTGTGAACGAATGTGCTTCATGTCTAGGAAATGAATTTTGAGATGGACAAAATAAAGCCAGCATCAACAAACATATTTTATCAGGTAATTAATCTTGCAGTATAAAAAAGTAAAAAAGCTTGTTTGGCCAGAAACCCCAATTCTTCAGCATCAGCCTTTTGTGAGCACAATCTACAAAACGTTTATTTTTGTGGAGCGCTACTTGTTCATTTTGTGGCAGAAACTACAGAAAAAAAACTATGCTTTATATGATGGCTTTTCCCTCCAAACAAAAGTCTGCCATCCTTGGTTCAGATGGTTTTGCAGAGAAAATCTTGGCCTGAAATCGGCCAATTATAAGGTGAAAACTAAATGATACAGAGCCTAGTTAAAGGTACAGTGATAATTTCCATGTTCTGTTCTTTGGTTTGCATTATGAGGCAAAGTAAGCCAATTTCCCTCATGGCAGGACCACCCAACTGAAAGGTTTCAGTTTTCAGTCTGGAACTCTATGGTAAACTTTAAGGATCTTTCTAAATAGCAAATAAACTCAAATAACCACATGCACACCTAATCCCATGTACACATATATATGCACTTTTCAGTTGCATTTACATATTGGTATGGGACCCTGAGCAAAATTTCCATCACGTCCCCCAACACTGTCATTTTTTTTGGAAATTACCTGTTTTCAGTAGCAGCATTGTACTGGGACACGGGTGGGCCCGCTCAGGGAATTTTCCCAGTGTCCCGGCAGGCCAGTCCAACACTGTTCAGCATTTAGGGCAACTCTAGGCCATTTCTTGTCATGGGACTGGTAGAAGCTGCCTCCCCTGGCTCTATGGTATGTACACCCTGGTAAATTTTTACTTTCTTCCTTAAAGTCTAGTATTTTATATTTTGTCTGTATCACGACTGCAATTTTGTGTAACTGATATCCTTTTGTGATACTACAGTTCCATGGGCCCTGCAGCACGATTTAGACTTGGCCTCTCTACCTATTTATAAAAAAAACCCATGTCTCTAATGCAGGGACTTAATCTGGATCAATTCCACTGTCTGCTGTTTGAGATTCACTTTGTTTCTTCATATATCCTTATTACATTCAGAGGTTAAAAAAAAGAGTTCTATAACTCCAGTAAATGAAAATGAGTCACAAAACAGGTTCTGCCATTTACAGGTTCAAATATTAATATTTTATTGTATTTTACATAGCTTCTTTGTGTGTAATGGAGCAATATAAAACCACATTAGGTATGTTTACAGATCATGTCATATTTAGAGTCAGTACCTATGTTAGCTGGGTTTGGTCTATATTTATTTTAAGGAAATCAGACAATAAATTATTGTAGAAGGATTAGGTAATGCCTTGGAAACTCCCTCATTTGTGTAATGCAGAATGCATTAGAGATGTAGCAGGAAATTCGTTAGAAGTAAGACAGGACAATAGTTTAAAGGGACACTATTTCCAAAACAACACATTTTTACTTAAATATAATTTACACCAATTTTATAAAAAAAAAAGATATTTCGCTTCTAGTGACAGTGGCTTGCTTTTTCACCAACGATGGGGGATATCTATCAACGGCCAAAATGTTCAATGTTGTGACAAAAAAACAGAATGGTGACTTAATAGCAAATTGTCTATAACACCCACACCATTTCTTTCTTAACCAGTGGCTTTTTGATTTCAACTTTCCAATATTTCATACTATTAAAATCAATTTGATTTTCAGGAAAAAAGTTTTTGCCATTACTGAATTGGTATAAACAATTATTTCCTGTAGGACACAAGTAGGTGGAAGTCTGAAATTCTTGTTGAAATACCATAAGCAATAATACACAATACTGTACTTATCTTTTATCTTTATCAATACAAGTTTTTTTTAACAAGTTTTCAATAATTTGTCAAAAAAATCAGAAAAAAAAAAACCAGGCTGAAACAAATTGAAATTCAGACTTTTCACTCTTTGATAAATACCCTATGGAGTTAAGATATATAATATGTGGGAAGAGATTCCTTCTACTTGTTTTCAGGAAAAGCATCAGCAATCTAACTCCTCAGCTTTCACATTTTAAGAGATTGTTGCAGTTGTATGACAATTTGGCAACAGCTCGAATGCAGCTGAGGGGGTTATTCTCTAAAGTCGGAATTGTCATATAAAGGTGTGAATTTGCCAGCTACAGTCACAATAGACTGCTACTGTCGCAGTCACAACTTTATAATCAGAATATTGTAGCAGTCGTAACTTTACAAAGGAAATGTTGTCAAAGTCGTAACTTTAAAAATTGTCGCGGTTGCAACTTTGTAATGGGAGAATTGTCACAGTCGCGGATTTGCTATGGAAATCCACTGTTTGAGAATTCAACAGTCCAATTCTCACTTTAGAGCATAACCCCCTGAGTTGTATGTGAACCCCAGCAGACTGGACATTGGGGTTGATTTCTATAAACCTATGTGAAACCTATCATTTTTTTAATCAAAAAAGCATTAAATAATCTCCTTCATCTGTTAAGTGCAAGGCTCCGGTATGAAAAAATCACCTGCTGTAAAACACAAAACATTCCATGGAACAGTATCCCAAGAGCTACCATTTACTTATCCACACTACCACCCAAGACTACTTTCTGAGAAAAATAATTCTTTGGGCATTTTATGGTAAAGGAGTGGTAGCAGGTTATGGTATGTGAACAGGGGCTCCCCTGGCAGTAGGGCCTTGTGCTAACACATCAGCAAGATGTCAAAAATGATACACTGCCAAAAGCAAACAGCATCTCTGAACTAACTGGCTCATTGTGTGCTGCAGATATCTAGTTTCACATGGCTGGCTGTTAGCCAAAGTAGAAGCTCCCCCAAAATGAACTGGAATGACTTTTGATACAATACTGCTCTTAGTTACAAAAATATTACTTTAATTAAAATGTTCCTTTATCTAAACATTGCACACATCAGAGATCTATTTGTAATGGGGCGGGCACACTGTGGGGGGTGGCATTTTCCCAACCAAAGGGGCGGCCACCTCCACCTCCCCAGGTGCCACAAACTGTGGCTACGGCGCTGCCACTTCTACAATGCTCTCTCCATGGGTCAACGAATTACCCCCTCCAGATGAGGGACCCATGCCCCCCTTGGCTAAAGTGAGTGAGGGTCAGTCCTGACCCCCTTTTTTAAAGTTGATGCCCCTTACCCCAATTGGTTACCGGGATAGGGGAGTGGGCCCAGCAGGACCCCCTCCCAGTATTGATCCCCTCCACCCTTGCATAAAGGTTGGTGGGAGTGAGGGGATAGGGGTCCCAGGGATGCCTTCTTTTTATTTTTACAGGCCCCCTTACTCCACAGGGGCACACTGGGGCAGGGGGTATGGGGAAGAGGAAAGGCTCCTGCAATCAGCGATCCTCCCACCTAGCTTAGCACTATGTGAGGGAGGATACTGGGGGGAGATGTGGGGGTCCTAGCGACCCCTACTAGATGGGGTTTATTTAATTTGAACTCATTTTTTTCCATAGCACTAATATTACAGTAGCGCTATGGAAATAATTGTGTTTTAAAATCATTTAACCGCTTACATGCCGGTTAATGATTATTAGTGCTGTGTGGGGGTGTGATGCTGAGGAGAGAGGGGGGTTGATGTTGGGGTGGTAGGGGAGGTGTGGAGGTCCTGTAGAGTCACACACACATTGCTTGGTGTGGGAGTTTTGAAATGCTACTTAATAAATCATCCTGCTTCACATGAAACAACTACTGGAGAGAATCGCTTCTCACTAAGGTATAGTACTGCATATGTAAAGATGTAATCCGATTATACTTCTCCTTTAATGAATCACTGGAACAGTAGCCTAAAGGGTCCCTATAGCACCTAAATGCTAGTCTATCAGTTTTTAATTTAGCATAAAGGATCATAATTGCACGTTACCTACCATCAAGTTTTGATCTTTGATTCCAGTGAACATCCAAGTTTTTTAGGTATATTAAAAAAACAACTGAATACAACAAATAATGGTTCTTTTAATGAAAAAAATATGGATGTGCTGTCCTAAGGTTTAATTTTTCTAGCTCTATGGTTAATCTTAGATAGAAAGTTTTAGGTAACCATTTTGATCCATGTGGAAACCTAGCCCCACTGGAGGAGAAATTCCAGAGTGCAGAAACTGGTGGAGCCACTCCATGGAGCTAAATTGGTAATGTGGCCCTAGCCTTACAGTTTCAGTATTATATGTATTTTTATTTCATGTGCCTAACCTTTTTAATATAACAAGTACAGAGACAATCAAGGTGTAGGCACATACCTCACATTATTTATTTGCACTAGAATAAGAACTTTGCAGCCGAGTAAAAGCCTTTTAGCACAGCAGATGTCAACAACCCTGATTTGGTGAAAATAACGTAAGACAGAAATAAGAGTCAAGGAAACTCACATCAAAGCAAAACATGTAAAGATTACTTTCATGGAATGAAGTATGTTATCGCATAGATTTCAGACAAGGTTTTTAAATGTATTTATGGCATAAAATAAAAGGTCATTAAAGTTTGCAGAAAATAAATTTAACAAGCAATGGCTGGCTCCATATGAACTAAATCATAAAAAATCTGATATCAGATTTAGAAATGATATCCTTAAAGGGATACTACCATTACAAATTACATATATTGATAAATAATATTTTGGGGCATATTTACTAAAACCAATTCGACCATATTGATTGATTTTACCCCCTTTCGTTGTCAATTATTGTTTCCATGTACTTTTCAATTTCCCTTATTTACAAAGGATGGATAAAAATGTTTCCCCATTGAAATAAATCGTTAACAGGGGCAAAATTTGCAATGCTTTTCTATGAGAGTTCCTTCCATTACAGATCAATATCGATGTCTCTTTTCAATGGAGAAATATTTTGGACTTAGGCTAAATGACAGGACCATCTCCATAGAGAATAATGGGTTTTTGCCAGCCTCAGGGTGAAGAATTCTTTTGGGGGATAAAATGGTTTTTGAACAGTTTAGTAAGTAGGAGAAAACAGCGATATTGTTAAATATAGGCTGTTTCTCCTGCTTTTACTTGTCAAGAAAGGTGTTAGACTTTAGTAAATGTGCCCATTAGTATATATGTAAATAACTGTAAATCTTGCTCTCACATAACTTAAATTTCAGACATGAAAAGGGAATAAACATAACATCAGAGGTACCAGTAAACAAGCTCACACATTGTTCCCCAACATTACTTTATTTTATTAAACATTGTTCTTGGTACATCTTGTATGATTTTTTTTTTTAACAATGACACCATTTTAAAATACTTCTACTCTCACTTGTACTTAGGGGTCAGTTGGTGAATATATTTTATACAAGCTTTGATGTAAACATTAACTGTAAGACTGAATAATTTTAAAATAATGATTTCACAAGGCTGGGCTGAGGGGTAGGCAGCATAGGCAGTCGCCGAGGGATAGTGATACAGCAGTCTTAAAGAGAGCAAAAACAAAGAAAAGATGGTGGAAGAAAGGCTCCAAAAGCAGCAGTCACTGCAAACCCTTTATTGGGCAAATAATTACACACAACATGTTACGGGTCAATACCCACTTGACAAAGGATACACACCCAAAACATGTTGTGTGTAATTATTTGCTCAATAAAGGGTATGAAGTGACTGCTGCTTTTGGAGCCTTTCTTCCACCATCTTTTTCTATGTACTACCTTATGAGAGTGAACATGGCACACTTGGAAGTGAAAAGGCCAATATTTGTGCTTCATCACTTCAGTTGCAACATCTTTTTATGATGTTTAAAGAGATCAGAGTTGGGCCAGGGCAAGGGGGGTGCCACCAGGATAGCACCCCCCTTCCTTAAGAGGAAAAACTAGTGCAGGATTGGTGGGCAGCACAGTATGAGGGGTTGGGGCAACACTATATGGAAATGGAGTTGCGGACAGGACATTATAGGCTACAGTAGGTTGGGGAAGGACAGTACAGGGTAAGAGGGTTGGGGGGGCAAATTATGGGGAAAGGGGGGTTTGGGTCAGCACTGTATAAGGGAGGGGGGTAGATTGGAAAAAAAATTGCAGCGCAGCACTACCTTCAACCTCCTTACCAGCTGTGCTGTAGCACACTGTATGAGGGGAATTGCTGCACTGGTTGTGGCACTATGGAGGGGAGACTGCTGATGGGAGACACATTTTGGCATTGTCGCCTTGGGTGCCAATAAACCTTGTCCCAGCCCTGAATGATTATATCATAGTAAATAAAATATTTTCATTTTGGAGGTAATAGTAACAGCCCTTTAAGGGTGCGCTTGCTAGAAAACTACTTAAGCATTAATTGCGACGTCAGCAGTCAAGCAGCATGTGTGATCCTCACTAACACTGACATGTTTGTTTCTTTTATTTATAGACACATTCTGTCACTAGAGCATAGTAGATAAATTCTGCCAATGCTGACTTACTTACCAGTTCGTAACTAAAACTAACTTTTATCTTCATGATTTTCCACAACATATTAATAAATATTCCATGCAAAATTTGTGCTAATTAAATGCGACCTGTGCCACATATGTGAAATCGTCACACACTAGAAATGTAACCACAATGAGCTTGCATGTGACTCCATAAATGGTTCCATTAGATTACCAGAAATACCAAGCTAAGGCTGAGATTCACTGAGCTGCCAGCACATGTGTTAACAAGAAGCTTTGCAAGCAATTACAGTAAGTCTAACTAGCTTTATTAAAGGGGGATGGTATGTTATGTGATAAAGTTATTATACCGCCTAGCTGTGACACACATACACATTGTCATAGAAGGTATTCATTCATCCTGTGCTTTACATTCAAAATAAGTTATTTTTAGGAATCTGTCTTGCACACACAAGTACTAGCTAGCCAATACATATGAAGTCACAATTCCATGTATTAAACATCTCCTTTCCTGTAATCTTTCAAAGGAGATTTGGATTACAACATTTAGGGGAATATTTATAGAAATCGAAAAAGTTTTCTCCTGGTGTATCGATATCGGTATACCTTTAATTGGGCTGAAAATATCTATATTGCTGATATCGATATTTATTAAGCCTCTTCTGACTTTTTTATTGCTGAAAAGTATTTGCCTGGTTGAGGGAGGCGAAAACCCATTATTCACTGTGGAGATGGTGGAGAACATTTCATTCTAAGTCCCCATCGAAAAGATCAGCGATACTGATGGAAAAAGAGCTCCATTGAAAGTAATGGAAAGTATAGCAGTATTAATCCATTGATATTTATCAATATCGATCTTTTTGCGGTGAAAAGAAGAAACAGCGATAACGCTGCAAAAAGCTGCGAAACAGACCGAATCGCGGTGAATAGGTCAAAATAACCATTATAAATTTCCCCGAGTCTGGGTTATTCTGTGCCAACAAAATAACACCCTAAAACTGGACCAATTGCCTTGTTATCAATGCAGAAAGAATGCAAGCACTCCTTTCATTGCTTACTTTGAAATAAAAAAAGAAATGTGATACACCCTAATCAAATTCTATGTATTTATTCACATAGTATTTGTACCTGTTTAACAGAGAAAAGCATAAAGATATCATTACAATCAAACTGATATTGCTACAGTAACACCTCCTGATAACAAATAATATTCTCATATAAAGGGAATCATACCCAGTTTGTTTATTTTACACAGGGCACCCGTTTAAGAAAATGTGCTGACACTGCTGAATGACATCGTAGTCTGCAGCAGACTGCAGTAAAGCAAGACAAGACCTGTCAGTTCAGAAAAAAACAGCTTTTCTATATTTACAAAGTCTTTGCCAACATAAAACAAAGTCACCATGTTACAACAACAATAAATAATATTACTGAAATGAAAATGGTAAAAAAAAGGTTTGTGCACTAGTCTGACATCTGGATCTATTTCATTGGTCCCCCCATAGCAGTTAATGTTTTATGCTTATGCATGTTGTAGATTGTAAGCTCATAGTAGCCAGTGTGATCACTGAACCCCCCTCACCCAATGACTTACTTAGTACTGCATTGTTATAGGAACCTGGGCTCATCTTAGGATTCCTATTAAATGGTCACTTCTATTTAAAGGAACTAAAACTGGGATTTACCTTTTCCTGTTCAACTCTTCATCCATATAATCCACTCTTCAAGGAAAACCCCAGATTCAGAAAGGCACAAAGCTGCAAAATAAGGCAAACTTCTTTGTTTAAACAATTGGGTCCAGCAATAAAGGAGAATAAGTCTAATTTCAGAAGCCTGTTCAACTCCTGAGTCAAGTCAGATTTCTGTGGTCTCCTGTTACCAGTCTACATCAAGCCTATGCTTTACAACACACAGTACTAATACAGTGTAACATGCAGTCACTGTAACTGACTCGTTTCCCTCCTCTAGCCCTACCCTCTCTCCTTCTGCTGCAGCTGATCCAGTGTGTGAGACCTACCCCCCTCCTCTTCCTTCCCCTCCACTCCCCAGCTAAGGACTGAGCCTGTTGGATATGATTCTGGATAACAGCCAATTCCAAGCAGTCAAATTATTTCTCCAGACCTCGGGAAGTCAACCACTGTTTTCATTATTTTTTTTTTGCCCTTTTTGAACTGTTTTTATTTTAGCCACTTTACAGAGTGTCGCTGACAGACGTCTGTTGTCTCAACAGCAGCCAATGTTCATGTTTAAAAACTTTAAAAGTTGCCTTTATGAATGAATGAGCCTCTAGTGATTTATACTCTGTGTATCTGACCCCCTAATACAGAGATGTCTCAGATAGTAGAGGCTCATATATATGGGGGTGTATCGACAAGGGCAATCATTTACGGAGTTCATATAAATCATACTGTCTAATAAGCAGTTAGCATTCATGGATATATGGGAGTTAGAAGAATAATAGAATCTGGTTGTTAAAGGATACTAGATACTAATATGTTCCCTTGGCAGTGACTCTTTGGCTGGCACAGGGCCAGGCCGAGGCGTAAGCAGGGTAAATGGCCGCCTAGGGCGCTATTGGGGGAGGGCACTATTTTGGTGCACGCCCCTCTCCTTTTCCCTGTCCCTACCTACCTCTTCCCTGGCCCGGCTCTGTCTGCTCTAGTGCTTAGCGCTACAGTGTTCCTCTCTCTAAATTGCCATTTAGATGGACATGACAGTCATTTCTATGCAAAACTGAAAAAATGTGATCTTGGAAGTTGAATTCCTGATCTTTTTTATTGTTTGGTGGTGTTTTAAATGCTGATTGCAGCCATCTTTTAGAAATTCTGGAATTTGTGTTATGTAAGTTTCCATTGGAAGTAACATGGTAGGGGATTGTTTAGCTAAAGTGATACTGAACTCTGGCATATACAGAGCAGTATGCCTTGCTGAATTTGCTACTGTGACAGACTCTGATGCTTGGTGAATTGGTGAATTACCTGTGCAGGAACACGCAAAGTTGTGCAAAGTACTCCGTAAATCTGTGACTGTTGTAAGCATCTGAACTGATCGTAAATTCACCACAAAGCAGCAAAGCAGTTTGCTGAATACACAAAGATGGTGAGGTGGGGAAATAATGCAAATTCAGACCTTGGAACAACTTATAGTACAACTTTATGAATAAGTCTCCTAGCGTTTAATTGGAACCATCAGTATGGATGTGCTCTGCCTAGTAAATACAAGACAACCAATCTGAAATGTTACTATAATCA
>JAKJJM010016122.1:0-10476 GCA_021901965.1 Pipa carvalhoi | reverse complement strand
CTCCTGCTGAAACATTCAAATCCAAAAGTGGCAACATCTGTTGGAGCTCAGTACCTCCTGACATACATGGCAGGGCAGATGCTGCAAATGTCATCAAAATGACCGCTGGAATCACAAAGTTTGCTGTGACGAGAGTAAGTGACATCAAGACATGTTTTGATCTGTTTATGCCATCATCACAAAAAAATATCATTATTGCTATGATAAACCTTGAAGGAAAAAACGTCTATGGCAACATGTGGAATGACATTCATGATGAATACATGGATGCCTACATTGATGTTCTTCTTCTTGCTGGAGTGTACAAATCTAGCAATGAGGCCACTGATAGTCTCTCGGACGCGTCGACAGGCAGGAATATTTTCTGGTCAACAGTGTCACTTCATAACTTTCAAATGATATCAAGAGTCCTCAGATTTGACAACAGAGACACCAGAGAAAAACTTGCTCCCATCAGGGATGTTTGGGAGAACAACCTTTATTTTATTTACATTATTCCCTTGAGGTTCATTTGACAATAATTTTATATTGAAAATAAGGGGTATGCTCTCAAAAGAAACGCCCAGGGTGCCACAACAAAAATATTACAACCAATCCTTTCATGGATGAGGAAGCTTAACAAGGTAACCAAGAGGTAAGAAACAAATTGGATGATAAATAATTGATTTTAGGTATCTGAGGGCTGATTTAAAACACGGGTCAAAACCGACCCGTTAACATAGGAAATAGTAACAGAAAGCTAACACAAAAGGAGGGTTAAGTTCTACTAATGAAATAAATAATTTTGTAAATATACATGTATTTAAAAAATGTACCTTTAAGCAGCTTTTCTTTCTGTCATCTTCCCTGTCAGCCAAACTTTTTTTTTCCCAAGTTGGGGTGGGGGGGCTTAAGGATGATTGACATTACAGCTCCTCCATTCAGATCCCTTAAATCACCATCTAGCTGGGATCTGATTGGAGGAGCTGTATGTCAATCATCATTAAGCCCTGCCCACCCTGACTCGGGGAAAAAAAGTCCAGCTGACAGGGAAGATGACAGAGGTGCAGATGGGCAGTGCAGTGGCTCAGTGGTTAACACTGCTGCCTTGCAGTGCTGAGGTCCTTGGTTCAATTCTACTTCCTGGACTTCATCTGCATGAAGTTTGTATGTTCTCCCTGCACTTGCATGGGTTTCCTCCCACATTCCAAAAACATACGTGTGTGTGACTGAATAGGGAAACTAGTTTGTAAGCTCCATGGGGCAGGGACTGAAGTGAATGTTGAATCTCTGTAAAGCACTGCATAATATGTCAGCACTATATAAATACAATACAAAAAGAGAGAAGACCTGCTTAAAGGTATGTTTTTTTAAATACATGTATATTTACACAATTGTTTATTTCATTAGTAGATCTTAAATAAGTATTGATGTTTTGAGGTGACAGGTGCACTTAGATGGTGCAGTACTTCATCATGGGTTAGACAGGCAACATTTAAGGGAGCATTTACTTTATCCCTCCTCATTTCACCTGACATTTCATTTTCCTCTGTGAACATAAACTGTATTCCTTGATAAAGATGAATCAAGATATATTAAATGGGATTTCTACTTAGATTGCAGCTGTCGTCCAAATTATTCTGTGTATACTGGGATTGCACTTTTTAAAGCAGTTATGGCAACAACCCTACACGAGACTAGAACCAGTTTGGTCCTATTCAAAGTTGCTTGTTAATAATGCCTTTAGACTGTGGGAGAAAACCAACACAAGTACAAACTCCATGCAAATGATAATCCAGAACCCAGGCACTAAAAGATAACACTTATTAAACACTTAACTGAAACAATGTAGCCTTAGCACAACAGCAAAAGGCACAAAGCACAAAAAAGTTTCTATAAAAACACAAACAACACAGATAGGATATACTTTTTGACCATCCATAATAAGTACATTTGCAGCAGTACAGTGTATTAGGTTTTATACTTTTTGCAATTTGAGTTAATATGCATAAAACACATGTTTATTTTGCAGTGTTCACTATTTATAAATATTATATACATTTATAAGCCATTACTGTAGATATTATCGCACTAGCACTAGAAACTCTATTTTACAGTTTATCATCAACTGTACTAATTAGACTGTTCAGTACACCTGCAGGGGATTAAACAGACATGATGCAAAGTCCAATAAGGTTTGAGCAAACAGACTCTGAAAGGTCATAGGGGCAGGACTAAGTAGTATATAATTAAGTTTTTCACAAAGAGTTTACAAGGAATGTAGGAATGCATTACCAATATAAGAAAGTTTGCATTTTAAATCAGAGTTTATCAAAGTTAAGTTTTTTTGCTTATATTATTAACTGTAATCATAATGAAGTATCCATTTAAAAATGATCGAATGGAAATCCTAATTGTTGTTTATCACTTTGGCTCTGTATAATGGGACATCTTCCCTTTACAAATCAGTCCATAGCTAGGAGCAAGACAGTAGCTTTTAAACATAATGTGAAAACAAAATTGTTAAAATGTAGAAAACATGTAGTTTATTTTATTAAAAAGGCTGATGAAATAACTGCACAACATATCCCAATGAGTTACAGCAGCAATACTTAAAACTGAAATGCTGTAATATAACAATAAAGAGTAGAATGAAATAAATAAAAACTTGTGAAACCCAAACATTTATTTTCAAGTTGAAATCAAAATTCACCTTTAGTTTTATGTGCTGGATTTGTTGTCTGAACCTCTCTCTCTCTCTCTTGTTATGACACATAAAAGTGATGATGCACTTGAATGAACGGGGCTAAGAGTTCCCAGACTGAATTTGTCTCTGCTCAAGTTGATCTTTAGATGTAAAATATTACAGCAAAAGTTGATAAATGGTCAATGCCATTTAGAAGTGTAGAAGAGCATCGTGAATTGCTGAACATTCAGTAGTTTTGTAGAGCTGGTGACTTCATGACAGGATCTAACAATAACTTAAGACAGCTCTATGACAAATAGAAATAAAACGTGTTCAAATCTGTAAGAACAACATCAAATATAATGGTTAAGGAGACAAAAAAGAAAAGTTGTAATACCTGTAAGAGTATTGTTAAGCTACTGTATGTCTTATAATGCAAACAACTATAATTATTTACATATGATTTCTGAGCCCTATCTTAATTTTTCACCAATGCCCTATTGGCACACTCTCTTAACTAGTCACGTTTAAATGATAATTAGTTATTAAAGAAATATTTGTAATTGTTTTAGCACAACTGAATTATTATTTTCTGATATACAGTAAATTCAAATATTGGCTAGATCTTAACCATACTGAGCTCTTGTATGCTGAGCCCATTATAAGGCCAGTTAAAATTGCCATACAAGCTACGGTAAGAGACTTAGTCACACAGGCCTAGGTCTCCTCAGAGCCAAGCCAACATTTAAAAAAACAGCCCATACACAGTGGTTTACTGTAAACACAACTCGCGTACCATTTATTAACATCATATAGTTGCTTCCATATTCATAATGGCAGAACAGCAACATAGAATGTTACAGATAAAGTGTTCCCTTCCCTCTGGGAGTCATAAGGGTCTCTTTACACTAACATCACATGCTTCATGGAATCTTCAGGAACACACTTTTCCTTGAACACTACAGGGATCCCTAACTGAGTTTGGGATGTCCACCTAAACAATCTGGGCACTAGCTCCTGTCTGGCTTTGCTTGATACTGGCCTGACTGACACTTCACCACCTATAAGCTCTCTTGATTAGCTAGAGCCTTTTCAAGAGTCTTCCTTTTCTCTGGAATTTAATTCAGCAGGATATGCCAATCCCATACTTCCTTTTAACTACCCTCTAGGTCACTTTGCAACATTGCAGGAAAATAGGGTGAACTGGATGGACTTGTACCTTTTTTCAGCTTTATAAACTATGTTACTATGTCACTATGTCACTTTCCCTCTGACTCTTTGGATGATAGAACTTTGTCTTTAATGCATTTAGCATTCCCAGCAGTAGATGGCAACAACATACCATTAGAACAATAATTTTCAGAACTATACTATTCTTTTCCATTGCAAAACACCTGTTTTATTATCATACAACAAAGCAGGTTACAGGGACTAATTTACTAGACATATACCTTGACCAACCACTTAGGGATCAGCTCACTTTTAGTGTACACCCTACACTACACATTGCTCTAGGATGGGCTACATTATACTTGTTTTAAAATTTCTTCTAAATATTAAAACAAAAACCTAGACGTCAGAATGCCAAAGCTGTTTGCAAATGGAGACTTCTTTAAGAGAAATAAAGTTTGATGAATGTGATAATTCTATGAAATTAAACATAATTTGTTTAAACGTAAGTTTGAACTCTAATAGTACCTTATTAAAATAAACATTTATATCACAAACAAATATCTCTTCCAGCATGTTTTTGATACACTGTCATCGGAAGTCATTGTGAACCTTCCTATTATGTGTATTATGCACCTTCTTTAATTTATAAATACAATAGTGCTGCAAAACAGCAGCTCTCCAAAGAAGTAGGAGATAATGCTCAGATCCTTGGTTGGACTGATGTGCACTGCATATGGATGTGCTACTGTGCAGTAAAACTGGTGGACAACTGGGCAATCTAATAGTTACCTCAGCTAAATAAGAAAGTACAGTTAATAGCAGATGGGTGGGTAGCCTATGTGAACTGAGAGAGCTGATTATGCAGCATTTGATGGTAGCTGGGAAAAATTCTACAAATGCAAGTAATGATCAATGGGATGGGATATTTATGAAAAAAAAATATGATCTGAACAGAGAATCCATTGTGAATGGGGCAACTTTTATTGTTTCCTCAGTGCCCCACTCAAAAACTAGTCATAGAGATAACCCCTTCATTGGATTACTTTATAGCTGAAAAGAGGAATGAGAATTCTGCAGAAAAGAAGGGTTCATTCAGATTAATCTTTCCTTTGGCTAAAAGGTATAGTGACAGATACATTTATAACATAATCATCTTTTAACAGATTGGTTCATCATTTTTTAAGATAATGTCATGAATCTGCCCATTGTCCTCTGCCTGGATTTGAACTAGCAGCCTGCTGCACCATTCTGGCTGCTTTGTTCACTGTGCTTTTCAGGCAATGAGACTTTTTTTGGGCCCGAATATACTTGTGTTACAGCTATCCACTGTTCTGAGTCAGCACAGGTGCTGCCTGTTTATCAGCAGCCTATGTAAGGATACAGCCTTCCTGTGTTCCCTGTGCAAGCTGGTCTCAGTTATCATGTTTCCTGCCAAAGCCTTGTTGTTATTTTCCTTCCTGTGTACTGATCTTGCCTGACCTCCATCTTGAATCTTTTTGTCTGCCCTGACCTGGATTCTGCCATGACCTTGTTTTGTCTTATTCTTGGATTTATAGTCTTGGCTTCTATTCTACGTTGTTTGTGTTTGTGTCTCTTGTCTTTCAGTTTCTGTTTTTGCTTAGTATTCCCTTCCCTGTTCTTCCCTTCCTGTTCCCTGAAGATGACCAGATTAGAAATCTGCCTAAATGAAACTTGCTTTATCCCTAGTGGGTTAATTGGAAAAGATACCTGATGAAATCATTTTACAAAAAACGACTGGCATGTCTAAAAACTAACAATTAGTTCTCTATATTCATAAAATACATAGTCAAAGATTATTTTTAATTACACCACCAATGTTATATTGGTTGCATGGTTTTTGTTGATTCTTTGTCACACATGTCTACACTAAAGTAATGCAAATTAGCTACTAATCTTTTATTGTCAATATATTAATACATAACAAATGACATATCTGTAATATTCCAAAATTACATTAAATCTCTTGATAATTTCATATAATGAAAGCATACCACTGTATTGTGCTAAAAGGAATGGGGGTACTCAATATTTATAATTTTCTTTTCAGAAATTAGTTATAGTTGGTAAATTTTACTCTCTGGGAATAAGTAACTGAAGGAAGTATTAGCTAGTTTAATATAAGTCAATTTAGAAACCTTATTTTTAACAAATAAGTGTACCAGCAGCACAATCTATAAATTATATGCAGTAAATGTTAGAATCATGGTAATAATTGGAACCACTTGAGAAAAATCATAGCAGTGCTATAATTATAGCTTTTCAGAATTTAGTGAAATTCAGTCTTAATAGTCCAGCATTTTTATAGCAGATTAATTTATATTATGATTAAATGTAAAATTCATTTAGGAATAATGTCTTATTCTAATTACACAAAAAATATAGGTACAGCTGATAAGAAAATAAGTTAATTATTCAAGCATTACAAAATTACTGAAACAGTTTAATTAACTTACTTGTATACTGTTTATATCAGATACATTATTCAGAGATAGGTACCAAAGGTGGATGTTTTATAAATGTCTGCATAGAGAATCTGTGATATAAAATGTATCAAATTTAAGCAGAAAAAAACATAAATAAACAAGAATACTACAATGGTTATGGGTAAATATTTTGATGAACAGAAGCTATATGAGTAATGCAAAATTTTTGTACCATGCATGGACGAATAAATGCCCCTATGAAGTCTATGATTTATTAAATCCATAATAAACCCTTTTTAATGATCCTCTCCTCTTCAGAGTAGTGTTTGTAAAAAAATATGAAGGGTTGTACGATGTATGCTTTAGGGTCAATGTATGACGTATGCTTTTTAGGGTCATTGTACTCTGGCAATTAAAAATAAAAAGCAAAGTCAGAATAGAAAAGGGAAGTTGCTGTTGATTAATTGCATGGGGATAGATCTCTAGATTTCTGGCACTATACGTTTTTAGCCAAGTGCTGAGATAGGATCATGGCTGTACAAGTACCAGGTATCAAGTGTGATAGTGTTATAAGTTCATGCCATTACATACATTAATCCCCACCCATGCAGTGATCACATAGTAGCAAAGGCAGGGAAAGGAGGTGTATCCAAAGCGGGTACATATTAAAGGCAAGTGCATATTACTGGATGCCCTATAGTGTCTGGTATTGGTTACATTTTAGAGCCTTTATCCAAATATTTAGATCTGTATTTGTAACTATGGGCATTTTAATTGTGTAAAACATACTAATGATATTCTTAAAATAATAGATAGAATTAATAACACACATGTCACAGGGCCTCATACATATATATGTAGTATCAACATCAAAAGCTTAAACACATCTATTCCACAACAGGAGAGTATAAACTATATTGAAGAGATTCTCTAAGAGACTAACACACCACATAATTTAATTTACTTTCCCTTACACTGCCTTACGTTAATATTACATAGAAACTATTTTTGGTTCAACTGGGAATACTATTTACAGAGGCAGGGTACCTCAGTGGGGGCTGCAGTCACTCCAGCTTTTGCCAATTTATTTGTTAATAAATTGGAGATGTTCTTTTTACAACACCCCTACAGTCAACATATATTGGAATATATGCACTATGTGGATAATGTGTTTATACTTTGGCAGGGCCATATGGACATCTTTATTAATATGGTTACTGAAACTAACACTAAACTCCACACAGTCAAATTTACTTATGAAACATCTAATGTTTCCATTAATTTCTTAGATGTCCACATTGAGAAAGTTAATAGGCAACTTGCCACTTTTCTCTATAGAAACCTACTGATGTCAGTATTACAAGCATGCAGCTTCCATCATCCTAAAAGTATCCAAGCCATTCCTAAAGGACAATATTTAAGAGCCCATAAAATAACAGTCCGAACAAGCATTGTCTGCAGCTGCCTCAGAGACTACTGACAGATTCATACAGAGAGGCTAGGATCCTAGGAAACTTAAACAACTAACTCAGGATATAAAAAGCATACCTAGATAAACTCTTTTCTATCCCCCAGTCCGTAAACATAAGATGAGGGATACCATATGTATCACAGCATGGCCTCAACAATAACCTTGTAGAAAACACCATAAAAATATTCTGGAATATCTTACAGGAAGATCCCTTTTATCATCATATTTCAGGCAATCTCCCTTATTCTCATCCACTAGAGGTAAGACCTTTAGGGACATGTTATGCTCAGCTGAAAGTAGGGATAAAAGAAATAAAAGAAACCTAAATATGGCACTTTCTCTTGTTGTTCCTCAATTATCAAAGGGAGCTCCCTACGCCATCCCACGAAAGGAACTAATGTGAATTTCAAACACTATGCCAGCTGTGAAACTCACAATGTGGTATATATTTTAAAAAGCCCATGTGGAAAAGTATACATAGGATAAACTACCTATAAAGTTAAAGAAAGAACTAAGGAACACAGAGGAGCAAATAAGAACTATCAATCAGATAAAAGCTACAATACCTCTGTAGCTAGACATTTCAGTGAAGCTAAACATAATGTAACCAAATTAAGGTTACAAGTTGTTAAGTTGTACAAACACCTAGTACAGGTGGAGACATTGCAGTAGGAAGGAAGGTTGAGGCCTTACTTATCAATCAAGTAAACTGTGACTACAGCCTTCCTAATCGACACGAGCCAGCAGTGTTGAGCTGACAGGCACAGAAATAGAGGGGAAAGGTACATTTTTTTTTAATACAAGTTGTTTGAAGCTGACAGGTGCACTTTAAGCTACCTAGTCATTTGTGTTGAATCCAGTTAATATGAATTACAGCTGTTAAAGGTAAAGTTTCATTGGCAGGTATTTGTATGTAATTTTTAAATATAATGTATGTGAAGCTAACATAATGTATGTCTATTTATCATATTTAATTTACTATTAGTTATGGGAATTCCTATGTTTTGGTACTACTAGGATTGTAGGTCAGAAGATGGTAATGTCAAGTTTATCTCGACTACTTATTGGACATTGAACTTAATGGCATATGTGTATGTGACTTGTAGTTTGCAATAATCTTTTATTTTATATGATATATAAATATATTCTATATGACATTTGTGGACACATGTATGGGGAATGTAGTGGTTGCAACTCCTGTAGGGAGGTTTTGCACGAAGGGAGGTATGTTTTCCCAGTATTTTGGTACTTTACCTTTAAGACAGATCAGTTGTTCAATTAAGCTTTAGCTGAAGTCTGGGCCACTCCCTTGAAAAGTTAGCAGGAGTTAGCCTTAGCAAGAGAGAGGATTTAGGTTTTTGACACAGGACTGAGCTCTGTGTGAGAAGCCTGTGACAGGTTTGAGGATACCTGTGTGCTTGTGTGGAAAAGAGTATGTTCCCAAAGAATTGCTTTCCCTTTTTGTGCACTGACTGGAAGTGTGCTACAGTTTGGTGAGAGAACTGTTTTTTTTTTCTGTATTTTGTCTGAAAAGAAGAAATCTCTGTGATATCCTTGTGTGTTACAAATAAAAGTGGAAATTTTCTAAGAAAGACCCTGGTAAAAGGTGAATTTATTCCAGGAGATCATCTGCAAAGTGATTAATCCCTTACAATGTGTATACTTCATTGATCTGTATATTTATTGTATCTTTAGAATGTATTTTAATATGTGAATGCACTTTATTTTGAATTTTAAATTTTTGTAGCAATATCACTTTAGTATGTACTTACCTTTAATATCTATCTGCTTTGGATACACCTCTTTCTCTCCCTTTACTACTATGTGATCACTGAGTGGACAGGGCTCACTATATATATATTGGCATGCACTTGTAACACTATCACACTTGATATAGGTTATGTGTAGCCTGAAATGTGTAGTGGATGGAATAAAGCTTTTGTGGATATATTCTATGATTCTGTTCCTTCTTCCAAACCTTATTATTCTCAAGCATTAATCCCTGCTGAAAAATCACTTTACTGTTGCAATGAGTATTCAGTTTCAGGATTTTGACTTTATGGTAGACCTATATAAGTTTCAACATAAGCTTAAACTGCATGTAAATTTTATACAACATAATATGTTGACTTTGGAAAGGTTTAAAAAGAAGTCATATTTTGAAATTACACTGACAGCTGTTGAGATATTCACAGAGTTAGCAGAAACTGAAATCATGGCTAAATTAATTAAGAATGAATATTGAAATTTATCTCCTTTATAGAAGGATCAATCATTATCTGGGCAGCTGATAAGGAGGTTGCGATGGGGAATACTATTTCAGTGAGATTCTTGCACAGTTCGGAGATACTTAAAGCTATATAATGATACCCACTGTTCCTAAAACATCATATATAATATATTTAAAGGGACCATTGCATATGGCTTTATCAGTTGATTCTCACTGACATTTTATAAATACACTGAATGCCCAATAATGTATACATTAGCGAATATAAACAAAATTATTGAGTATTTTTTGAGGCCATCAAAATATCTCTACTTATGACGCTTTTTCTTAAAGGAGAACTATAGTCAAATATTACATCTTTACATATGTTGTACTATACCTTAGTGTGCACCCATTCATCCCTGTAGTTGTTTCATCTGAATCTGGATAATTAAGTACAGAGCACTGATAAGCTCCCGTACTAGGCAGACATTTTTTGTCTAATGTGGAATGT
>JAKJJM010016117.1:0-10228 GCA_021901965.1 Pipa carvalhoi | reverse complement strand
CAATCTCCAGTTTTGCCCAATAATCTTCTAGGGAAAGAGGCTACACCATCCCCTCCAATGACAGTGTCTCTGTTTCTTATTTCAGTCACAAATTGCCCCAAATCTCTGGTTTTGCCCAATAATCTTCTAGAGAAAGATGTAACGTACTTTACACCAGTATATGTGCATGGCTTCCTGTAAATACTGTTCCTTCACTATAAATCATGGAATATGAAACACAGGCAATTGTGAACACTAAGGGGGTCATTCCGGTAGCTCCGAATTTTCCGTCCCAAATTCACTTATAGCGAACTCCCATTACAAAATTGCGACCGCGACAATTTTTTAGTTGCGGTCACGATTTTATAATGGGAGAATTGTCGCGGTCGCGACTTTATAATTGGAGTTCGCTATAAGTGAATTTGGGATGTAAAATTCGGAGCTACCGGAATGACCCCCTAAATGTTTGCTACCATCCTGCCACAGGATTGACATCTGTCAGTTGTTGAACAGTTGAAAAATAAATAAATAATATGTCAGTATCGCCTTTCAGCACTGGCACGTGGCATGCATATATAGATACTTTTATTTAAATAAAGTAGACCAATTCAGTGAAACAGAGAATAATTATATTTACTAATCAGAATACCAGCACAGTACTCTTCTATGTTAAATACAATGGCTTTTTTGAATTGCTGCATGAACAAGCAATGTGCATCGCACAGTGTTACTCTCAAATATTTATAGAATTGCATCTTTCGCCATCTAGTGGTCATTGATTGAACAATTCAACTTGCCACAACATTATCGAGTTGACAAAATTTATTTTGAAAGAAACTCCTATATCATCTTGTCAAAGGTTCCCATTTCAAATGATTTCAAATGAAGCAATGAATGCATTAAACTAATGGAGAAAGCCTAACAAATATTAGGTTTTATTAAAAAAATGGAATAAGTGGTAGAAAGTTGAAAGTGCCATTGCTAATGTAAAAGTCGCATAAAGACAGGAACAACATAAAAGTGGTCTTAATAATGAACACTATACAAAAAGGCTTTGACACTTTAGTACAGCGGTTTTCAACCTGTGGGTCGCAAACCCCATAGGTGGTTGAATGGCGATTTGCCAGGGGTCGCCTAAGACCGTCGAAATCCCATAACAAATTCACGACAATATTCCTATATTAAAGTTGCGACCATTGTATTATTCTCATACTAAAGTTGCGACTGACAATGTTCACATGATGAAGTCGCAACTGCGACAATATTTTGTACTAAAGGGTCGCTGCAATAAATACATTGAGAACCACTGCTTTAGTATATACAATTTAAAAATATAATTTATGATTTTGATTGAGCATTCTGGGGCTTTTCACCCAAGGGACCATCTATGGAAGTAGATCTATGGTTAAATCTATGGTTTTAACTCTAAAGCAAAACAAAACATGATTGAGAATATAGTAGGGAAATATTTGTTTCAAATTAAATACTGAAACTTAATTAAGTTAGAAACACTAGAACTAAAAAAATATTAACATGTCCTGTAGAAAAATACAAATGGAACTGTACAAAAAAAAAAGGTTTAGATGCATATTGTTTTTATATAGTGTAGTATACTACACATCCAATGCAGTTTTCTGTGTACCTTTACTTTCTGAATTGCATTGTTATGACTAAACATTTGTTATTCCAGCCTGGCTCTACTCTATATGAGAAGCCGATAGATGAAGTTCCTCAGTCCTCTCACCTGGAAATTCTATGTGAAGAGTTACATTCAACTGAAATTCAACATGTGTCTCGGGATTACGTGCAGCTGTCCCTTCCAGCCTACCAGAATGAAGAATACTGGCCAAAGTTTGGTTTGCTGTCACTAAGTCCAACTCAAAGCACAGTTAATTCTGACCAGCCTTACAATGGCATTACTAATGAAACCTACTTGCCCATTGGCTGGCATCAGTGATGTCTGCTAATAGGGTGACATTGAATGAACCTTTTTAATCATGTCATGGGACACTGATAATGAAATATAAAATCTCTCATAGGAAAAGTCAGACTGGCATTGAAGTGCTGGCAGGAGATTCAGACCCCAGGGTTTATGCAGAAATGTTCAAGTTTGGACAGACAGCAAGAGAAGATCTAGATTCATGAACAATAACTATATTAGTGCTATTGCTATGCAACTGCTGGTGACAGGACTATGATGGGGGCTATGTTGTACTGCAATCATATAGATAATCCCCTTCAATTCACTTTCTAGGACCAAGATAGTTTTCAAGCTTTCATCAGGGTGAATAAGTTTCTTCTTACAAGTTATAGAAGATTATGAAAACATGTGCCTTGGGTCTGGTTGAAAACATCTGTATTGTTTGAGTAACATTGAGCCACATAACTTCCTCCTCACCAGGCACCCCAGCTGCCACACTACAATGATCGTATTACTGGTACATCCTATTTCAGAAGCTGAATTAGAGCCCCCTTTAACTGCATGTCCACTATAACCATTGATATAACTAAAGACTCTATGGACCTAGTCCCCTGCCTACTCACATCAGATACTCATACTTTTAGTCATAAACAGTTTGCCTGCCATAGCAGAGAGTTCCCAGACTAACAATTTAAAAAAATCACTCCAGGAGAGAATATAGGACTATTAAACTTACAATAATCTACATATGTTTTATTCATTGAGACATCAAAAATACCATAATTTAACTGCAACTGGATAGCATGAGAAGCTGCAAACACAGATATTATTACACATAGCCACATACAGGTAAAATAGAATCAAAACTGCCAGACCTTGCAGTCAGTGACACAGTGAAGTGATGAATACACAAGTTCTGTAACAGGTAGGTACATCAGAACCATTAAAAATGAAAGGTAGAATTTGTGTTTTAGTGTCTGTTTAGTCATTTCTTACAAAAAATGGGGTTGGTGAATTTAGCTTTCATGAAGCCTCTTTTGAATAATTGGAAAAAAATTGCAGGAAATTTTAGTTTATTTGCCAACCCCAACTTTGTCATAGAATTAACTAAGAACCTAAAAAGTTAACGAGTGCCAATACTGATATATTATGAAAAAGGATGGTTAATGTCCTTTTAAAACCAGTTGTAAATGTGTTTTTTATGAGACAGTTGACATATACTGACACTGAACCCAGTTTATTACTATCTTACTACTAATTACAAAACTTCAACAGATATCGGACCCAACCAGACAGAATAACTATGATATTTATTAAAGCATAATGCAGCAAAACTAAAACTAAATACATACTGGTCCTTTGTCATCATAGTTCCATTTACAATGAGTGTGGGATAGTTAAGGATACAGAAATCAGGGAAGGGAACTGCAAAAAATAAATGGAGCAGAGAAAAGTACAAAAATATAAACTATTGCTTACTATTTGAATAAATGAATTATCACTTATTATTAACAACTTTAAGAACATTTTCACTATGTCTCAAGTTTGAACAAGGCGTTTGAAGTGTACATTATGTTGTGTACAGTTTGGGAAACAAATATGTATATATAATGTGTATTTTTTTTTCAGTCACAATAAATAATTATTATTATGCAATTATTCCAAATGTCTATACTACTATCCTCATTAATTTCTCACTAAGGGCGAAGTTTCCTAAAGATGAAAACAATTTTTTTTACCTTTTGCCTGTTTTTCACCTGTTTTTTGCCGTGAAAACAAATCGGGCAAAAAGGTCAAAAATTATGTTTTCAACCTTTTGGCCCCCAATTTTCACCCTGTTTGGCCATTTTTCACCATGAAAATGGGCGCAAAGATCAAAACCATAATTTTTTTACCTTTTCGACAGTTTTCGTGGTGAAAAATGGGCAATTTCACCCTTTATGTATAACTGAAATGAGAATGTACATATCAGCAGAAAGGACAGTGATGAGATAAATGATCAACTTGGTTGTATCCTACCCCCCTCAAAAAACAATCAGTATTTTGTTTAGTATAGCTCAATCATACGTGTAAATCTCTACAAACATATGCCAGCTAAAATAACTCAAGCCCTCTCATGCCCCAGAGAGTATCACTTATTTCTTTGCTGCTGACAGAAGCCTACAAGTACAAGGTACTTGTAGCACCAAGCACCAGCACCAGCAATACAATGATAAAGTACATTCAGAGAATATTGGCAACAAGGGCAACAAATATTTAACTTTACCAACATGTGTCAGCCAATTGGCAGTAAGAGTTTATTACTCTAATGTAGCTAAAGTAATGAAAGCTGACATTTGATTGGTTGCTGTGGATTACCAAATCTTACCAAATGTTGCCCCTATTTTTATACATTTACACCACTGAATCTGAGATGTAAAGCTTGTTTTTTTGAATATATGTATGTAACAATAGAAGTTAGCAGACACATTAGCTTTAACTTTTAATTTATCTCTGCCATTTTTAACTTTAAATTAATTATTCAATAAAAACAAACACTCCTGCTTTTTCATACAAAATGTGCATCGATATGTTTCCATACCTAAACTGTATATCTTTATCCATATCAAGTAGAAGATGAGACTGAAATTAACTCTATAAAGTGATTATTTCACTGGGTTCATCATGAAGAATAAAGGGATTAGCCATACATTGACACCTTATGTATGAAGTGGTATGGCATTGGTGAGTTAAATAAGGGAAATGCCAACACATTTTATACAGTTTTATTTTAGCAACCATTTGTTGTAAACAAACTGTCCGTGAAGAGAAATGAATATTGAGAAATTAACTTTATTTGTGTCCCCAGATTCATTTAACAGTCCAAATTTTAATTTGGGTTGCAATTGTTTATATTTTATGAGCGATCTCAAAGCCATTATTGTAGAAACAATCCCAAAGGCAATTCTCAAATTCAGGGTGTAATGGATTTCAGCATCAGTTTCAAGAAAACTAATATAAGTTTGGATAGTTAAAAATCCTGAGATAACAGCATATGATTACATGAGGATATACTGACATTAAACATAGGATTTTAACAAACAAAAGGACTTAACAACAAGTGCTACTGACCATGTAAGGAGCAAAGCAATCTGTCCATGATCTGACCCTTACAACATGTAAAAATGTAGTGACTGAAACCACATCCAAACAGAGTAAAAAACAGTATTATGTAAACTGTATTATGCAATATTATTGCAGAAGAACCACTTCTCCTTTGACGATAAACTCAATAGATAATCAGCAAATGAACAGAAAATGTAAATGCAGGTTTTATTGAGTGAATTTATATTCCAGTGAAATGTTGTTAAGCTACAATTGTTAAATAAGGCAATTTAATTTAAAAATTCTATAAATTAAAGTCCCTTGAACAATGGAAAGAAAATGGTTGATTATTGTTTGTTTTTTTGGGGGGGGTATAATAATTGGGTGGGAAGCACTTCTACTGTGACTCACTTCAAAACCAGGCTAATGGTGTGGGTACAGATAAAGTAACCCCCATCCCTTTCTATGATCATAATGCCTTTCTATAATTCATAATTAAAGGAGAACTAAAGTTTTAAACTGTAAATCTATGTCCCACCCACCAACTCAGCAGCAGTTCATACTACATGGTTTTTCTACTGCAGTGTTCTTGCAATTAGTAGTAACCTGCTCATGAGTACATAGCATGTACAAAGAAAAAAAACACAAAGAAATGACTGTGCTTCCCCGATTCATGTATTCATATAGATTAATAAAAAAAAAATAGCACAAAAGTAAAAAATTCACAGAATCATAAAAGTAGGCATATGGGTAGAGTCCATTTAAAAATAATCCATAATAGTCCATAAATTAATCCAAAATTCTCTGGGTTTCTAAAGGAAACAAAAACTTCCACAGAAGGAGAATTATAGTGTAGTAGTTCTCTTTAATAGGTAAGTTTAAAAAATTGCACTTACGTTAAACTATTTAAAATGGCACTTATCAGTTAATATGTGCTTCTAGGGTTAAAAATCCCAAGTTAGGTCTCAGACATGTGTACCCCTCTTAAGTGCCTAAAGAATTGTGGAAGCTGTTATTACACTGCATCACCACTTTTAATGCTGAGAAAGAAATATCAGATAAGTGCCTATAATAACTACACTTGTGAGCAAGACTGACTCTCACCTTTGTTCATTACCAAGCCAAATGGAGCAGAAGTGGCCTACTTGGTGCACCATCATTAGGATGCATGACCACCAGGTACCCCTAATATCAGGGAAAAATAGGGTCATTATGCAGAGCATAATTATGAAGCAATGCATCCACCTCTTTATGTCACTCCATGGCCTCTAGAAAGTATGGAGAGATGTTAATAGGTGAGATCTTGGACTGTTGCTGAAGGATATCGGGTAAGGAGTGACAAATTATTTACACATTTTCCATTAAATAAAACGTGTTTATTTTAAATTATGCTTGCAGACAAAAGGTTAAAAATATAGCCACACACTAGTTAGTACATTTTTGGTTTGGAATTCACTTAACTTCAACATCCCCAATCCAATTTAGACTACAGATTCACAACTCAAACATTACTTGCACAAATATGCATACACAATTTTCAATATATATTAAAGTCACATTTTTATGTGTTTGTGACCACAGACTGTCACTTAGATACTTTGGTCAGTGGAATGTGACAGTTGAATTCTCACTTTAGTCAATAACCCCCTCAGTCTGTTTGTTCTTTACTGCTGACAGCCATGTTGTATGTGTTGATTCATCCCAAGGATCACAGAGGAGACATCCTTGGTTTTTAGCAAAAAAGCATGGCTCATTTGAGTAAGCGTCTGCATAACATCCCCTAGGGACCACCTGCAACTCCACAATTCCTTCCCTAAAAAGAATCACCACTTGCCTTTCCATGAGGTTGTCCCCTTCTCTATGCAGCGTGGCTAATAACAGGATGCAACATACCTGAAAAACAAGAAAAATAATTATAAGAGCTACTTCATATAGTGTGGTTATGTAAATCTGTTGCAGCAATGCCATTTGTGCATTCCCAAACAAGTTTCATATAAGTATGGCTCTATATAGTTAATGTATAAGAGTAATGGAAAAATTTACCAAAGTAATTTTCGACCTTTTCTCACATTTTTGCAGCAAAAAATGGAAGAAAATGTTGATAAAAATGTTTTCAACCTTATTGCCCCCCTTTTTGCCCATTTATTGGGGGCGAAAAGGTCAAAAACGATTTGTGGCGAAAAACAGCTAAAAAAAATAATTTTTGACTTTAGTAAATTTCGCCCTAAGAGTGTAAGAGTAGTGAGAGGGAAGTAAAACACCCACTACCAATGCAACCTCATATCCAACCATTTAAAAATGACTGTATGTATGTATGTATATTTTTATTTATAAAGCGCCACTAGGTTATGCAGTGCTGTACAATCCAACAATACAGTTATAAGACAGACAACGGAAGTGCATAACAAAGAACAAGTGAAGTAAATTGCAAGCATATAATCAAGAAGATACATCATTTTAAGTGCCAGGCCATGACTGAAACAAGAGGATGGAGGTCCATAGAGCTTACAAACTAAATAGGAGGAAGACTTACATAAACAGATAGGAGGGTAACAAGTGCAGTAACATAAAATGTCAGTTCATTAGGCTACAGTTGCCAATTAAATAAGAAAATAAATTAAAAAAAATATTACAAATTTATAATAAATAGTTGCTTAAAGATAAAATATAGACATGAAAACCAGTGCTAGTGCTCCAAGAGGTAAGATTTCAATTTAGTTTTGAAGATATTGATGAATTGCTCTGGGCAGAGGTAGAGGGGTATAGAGTTCCAAAGATAAGTTGCAGCAAGAGAAAAGGGTTTAAGACAAAACGGGCAGTGTTAATGAGGGGGTTCCTGAAGAAGGTTGCCTTGTGAAAAGCAGAGTTGACGGCTAGGCATATATGAGCAAACAAGGGAAGATATGTAGGGAGGGGCAACAGAGTGAAGTGATTTTAATGTCAAAAGTAGGACACAGTAAATAATACGTTTTTTAACTAGGAGCCAAGGAGCAGACAGGAGTTGGTAGGGAGACTTCTGGGGAGAGAGGGAGATTATTCTAGCAGCAGAATTTAGAATAGACTGTAGCGGGGAAAGATGGGAAGCTGGAAGGCCAGTTAGAAGGACATTGCAATAGTCCAAGCGGGATAAGAAGAGGGTATACATGAGAGAAATGGACAGATCTTGGCAATGTTACAAAGGAAAAATAGACAGTTTTTAGCAGTGGTAACAATGTGCTTACAGAAGGAAAGAGCAGAGTCAAAAGTCACCCCAAGACAACATGCAGAAGTAACAGGGTTAATGATCACATCATTAACTGAAATGGAAAAGGAGGGAGTAGGACCAGGTTTAGGAGGTAAAATAATCAGCTCAGTTTTATCAAGATTTTGTTTGAGATGGCCTCAGGTCATCCAAGAGGAAATAGCCAGGAGACAGTTAGAGACTTTAGTATTGATTTTGGGTGTTAGAGCAGAAGCAAATAAGTATATTTGGGTGTCATCCGCATACATGTGGTATTTAAGACCAAATGAGCTGATGACACCACCCAGGGAAAATGTGTATAGGGAGAACAGGAGGGAACCAAAGACAGAGCCTTGAGGCAGCTCCCCACACTAAGTTGTATAGGAGCGGAAGAGTCATTAGCATAGGAGACAAAGAAGGAGTGATTAGAAAGGTAAGAGGTAAGACAAGATGCAGCTTGATTACGGACACCATGCGCATGGACAATCTGAGCAAGTAGGGAGTGATCAACAGTATCAAATGCAGAGGATATATCCAGGAGGATAAGAATACAAAAGTGTCCCATGTCTTTGGCAATCTGGAGCTCGTTTGCAAGTTTGCACAAAGCAGTCTCCGTAGAGCACCCTGGCCAAAAACCAGATTGCAAAGGGTCCAGGAGATGATGGGCATGCAAATGGTTAGTAAGGCGGGTGCAGGTCAGACGTTCCAGAAGTTTAGAAGCTAAAGGCAAGAGAGAGATCGGACAGTAGTTAGAGAGGCATTGAGGGTCCAGTGTAGCTTTTTTGAGGATGTGTTTGATTCAGGCTTGTTTGAATAAGGAAGGAAATGTATCAGAGGACAGGGAAGAGTTGAACAGGTGCATTAGGGCTGGTACAAAGGCAGAGGAGCAGCACTTTAGTAGAAATGAAGACATGGGGTCAAGCAAGCAGGTTGTGACAGGAGAGGAAGAGAGGAGTTGAGAAACTTCAGACTGGGTAGCAGGAAGAAAGGAATTCAGGAAGTCAGGGGGAGATTTAGGTAGAAGTAACTCAGTGTTATCTGGGGAAATAGTTATCTGTTTGTGTATACTATCTACTTTGCTTTTGAAGAATATCGCAAAGTCTTGGGGGGAGTGAAGAGGGGAAGTTGTGAATGACAAAGTGTGATTATTGTGTGATTTGTGTTATTTATAAAGCGTTACTGCATCAATTTGCTACTTTGAGTTGTCAAATTGAAATTGGTGTATTCACACTAGTCCAACTTGGTAGTTTCCCACTTTGGAGCCACGTTTGCATGCAAAGGGACTGTAGTTAGTTGTCAAACTGAGCTCATATTCACAACACTTTGAAGAATATGCAGTTTTGGAGAAGTCACAAATAGGTGCAAATCATACATTTATACAACCATTCGCATTTTGATGTATTAAGCCTTTGCTGTTTTTCTTCCATCCTGTCCATGGGAAATATTTCATCTGATATAGATTTTAAACTAGGTACACGTAGAGATTTCATTAAAATGTTTTATACAAGTTTGGCTCTTATAAATGCCCAATGAATAACAAACACCTAACAGAATGGCAATTAAGATCATAATAAATTTGGTAATAAAATATAATTAGTGGAAACACCTAATCTATTAAAAAAGATTAACTGATGTAGAAATACATGTATTAATGAGCTCAGAAGTTGTGTCCAATTACAGATTCCACAATCGCATCACTAAATATCATGAAAACAATAAATCCATGATTTTAAAGGAGAACTGCCACATTTATACAGAAGACATAAATTAAAAAAAAAATTGAATAATTATCCCAGTGCATTACTTGTTTGGTTATAGATATTTTTTCCAGATATTTAAAAGATTTAGAAATAAAAGAAAGCCTATGTGGATGAACAAAAATGTAATGGGGGCTATAAATGCTAAAATGAAAGCATTTAGAGTGCTAAAACAGGAACTCAGTATAGAAGCACATCAAAGGTATAGAGTTCAAAATAAATTATGTAAAAAACAAATTAAAGCAGCTAAGCTGGACACAGAAAGAC
>JAKJJM010016104.1:0-10262 GCA_021901965.1 Pipa carvalhoi | reverse complement strand
GGGGGGGGGGGAAATACCTTCCAATGGAGGTTTTAGGTTTCATCTCTTCCTCTTGCTCTATAAATAATAGTATCTAATACTTGTAGTTGTACATGTTTTATTTAAAGTTACATTTATAAATGATTTTGCTATTTTTATTAGCAATTTTTTTTTATGAAGCTGGTAAGAAAGTTTGCAGGCAGGGCCAGAACTAGGGGTAGGCAGCATAGGTGCTTGGCCTTGGGCACTGCCATAACCAAGAAGACAAGGGTCACTGCAATCAAACTTTCCAAGAAAAAGAAAAGAGAAATTAAAATACATATTACTTCTTAGTTTGCTCCCACTCAAATTTTGGTCTTCTGCCCCTGTAATGAGATGGTGCTGCTCACTCCAATCTCAGCTAAACAGGATGTCCCATGATCTCTGCCCTGTCAAATCTAGAACCTTTGATTGTTTAATTTCTACGGGTTTGGAAAACCAGCACACCACAAATGAGTAAAAATCTAGTGCTGCACTGCATGTTGGCTCCTCTTCTACATAAAGGATTATGGGGAGAGAAATGCCAGCAGCCCCAGTACAAATTTGGCATCTTGTCAGCACGTGCTTTGTCTGGCTTACTATGTGCACCCACTGAGTGCAGTGCTACAGGATTTAGATTAACTCCTTCAGCTCTGGCTTCTACAGGGTGACTGCAAGGATTGGTGAAAGCTGTTAAAATGGCCCCCAGAAGCAATTTGGCTCAACAGAACAATAGTCATCTATGGTACCATCTGTAAAACCCCTGCTCAGAAGTCAAAAGATAGCTAGGTAGTACAGGATATGCACTAATTTGTAGGATAATGTAAAGTTTAATATGTACATTCCACCCTGCAGTAATCCACAAATCAAACCCCGTCTCCTATTCACTACATTCAACACCCTTCTATGCCCCTCCCCCTCAGATTCACTAACCCCTCTTCACTCCCCCAAGACTTTGCAATGTTCTTCAAAAGCAAAGTACTTAGTATCCACAGATAACTATTTCTCCAGATAACACTGAGTTACTTCTACCTAAATCTCCCTCTCAGTTTCTGAATTCCTTTCTTCCTGCTACCCAGTCTGAAGTTTCTCAACTTCTTTCTTCCTCTCCTGTAACTACCTGCTTGTTTGACCCCATGCCTTCTTTTCTACTAAAGAGCTGCTCTTCTGCCCTTGTACCAGCTCTAATGCACCTGTTCAATTCTTCTCTGTCCTCTGGTATCTTTCATTCTTTATTTAAACAGACTTGCATCAAACCCATCGTCAAAAAAGCTACATTGAACCTGCAATGCCTCTCTAACTACCATCCTATCTCCCTCTTGCCTCTAGCTTCTAAACTTCTGAAATGTCTGGTCTTCACCCACCTTACTAACTATTTGCATGCCCATCATCTCCTGGACCCTTTGCAATCTGTTTTTCAGCCAGGGCACGCTATGGAGACTGCTCTGTCAAATCTTGCAAACGATCTCCAGATGGCCAAAGACAAGGGATGCTTTTCTATTCTTATCTTCCTGGACCTATCCTCTGCATTTTATAGTGTTGTTCACTCCCTACTTACTCAGATTCTCCATGTGCTTGGTGTCCATAATAATAATTGGTCTTAGTTCTCTTATAGGTGCTTCTTCTCCAATGCGAAAAATCCTGGAAACAAACTTGAAGAGATTCCTTTTATTAACTCAGTACTCTTATTTGAACCTTTTCCAGGTACAAAATTACATTCCAGGTACAAAATTAAATTTTTAGAAAAACTACATTGCATTAGTCAGATTAAGGCCCTACTTAAGTTATGTACAGAAGCTCTCCTAATTCTTTTGCTCTATTATGGCCAGATTGTGGGACTGAACACAAGCTGTCTGCACAGACATTTAGATACACAAGGCAAATAGTGTATAGTCACATGGCAGAAGTGCTTTTGAATAATAAGTTCAACCCCAATGTAGTCAGTCGGGAGGTGATGTGATGTGTTCAGTTACTGATGCTAATTAGACACAGGCAAAATGCTGGTCTAGTCTAATTTCCTAACACTTAAAATGAGCAAAGCTTTTGTCCAACAGACCATCACTTTATTACTTCAAACAAAACGCTGTGTGGTAGGTTATTTGCTTCTGGCCTCATGACATGATTCTTTTATGGTGTAGTTCTGCATGGGCTTTTCTATTACAAAAAAGCTTCAGGTAGTGGAATTAGAATTCACTGATCAAAAGGGGCAGCCGAGTAAATCTCACCAAGGTGGGGGCGACACTGAATTTATCCCAACACTGCTAAAGAGAAAGTTATCGACATGTAAAAACCCTGCATTTCACAGGTGTGGGTGGGGGAATGTTAGATCAGAAGTTGCCATTTTGCTTCCCCCCATTTCTTTATTTACAGTCACTTTGTAAATATTATAGGCATATTTCTACCTGCAGTGAAGGCAGTGCAGGGCTGAAAGCACCTTCCTACATTACCTACATTGCCTCTCACAAAATAAAAATATGCAATAGCCACATTTAATATGTTGGTTTTCTCAAACTTTTTCGCCTTATTCTTATAACTTACTTTACAACTAGAAAGGGTTAATAGAGAAGCCAATCTGAAAAAGGGCATGTGTAAAATACAACAAAATCATAAAATCTAAATACATGCGGCTCTTTTGCTTCATTTCCATATGGGTCCAGTTAAGAGAAATATTAAAAACTAGCCAAGTCTATTATGTGCAGGCTTATTAAGGAACATTTGCCTGATTTATAAACTGTATGTACTTAATCGGCTGAAATAACAAGGGGAGGGTGGGGGGAACAGGACAAAGAGCAAAGGAGGGAGCAGAAAACGAGATGGAGGTAGCAGCGGAAAATAATGAGACATCAGACAAAAAAAAGCGATGAGGAGAATATTAGGTGAAATGAAAACTCAAAATATAAGAGAATAAAATGGGAGAAAGGAAGAATGAAACAGTCTGTACAGTGAATTGGGCTTGATTTACCAAGTGCTTTGTGGTGAATGGGATTTCATTGTTAATTTTTATTATATCAAAGAGTCCTGCCTACACATTACTACTTCATGACTTTATAGACAATCAGCACATTATAATATAGGAGACCCAATTATAGGAAACACATAATTGTTAGACATCATAGTGACAACTCATTGCAGCTTGGGCGGATTAACCCTACAAGCATATGTCTACCCAATACTTGCAAATAGTCTTGCAAAAAGGCAGTCTGAAGATGTTCTTTTTTTGGAAAAAACACCCCCAGCCCAACTGGCTGTTTGGAGTCTAGGGGGCTTAGTCATGAACATCTGAACAGTTGTGTAAAGGTCTGAACTGGCATTCATTCGCCACTTCCCCATATTTGGGTATTTAGTAAACTCTGCGAAGTGGTGAATTTGCAACTTATTTGGATGCTTATGACGGTTCATCAAACTTTGGACTTTGTTGAAGTACAATTCTCCAGCCAACATTGCTGTGAATAAAATGAGTTGCTACAGTTAGTAAGGTTGACCGCTATAGGTGAACTTTTCTTGGGTCTGGGGGAGCAGGAAGAGGCACCACTACGGGGGGGGGGGGGACCTTGGTGTAGGATTGGCACTGGGGACCTCTGCCCTGATGTTCTGCCTCTGCTTTTCAGAGCTGGAGATTAAACCTTTCTTAGCCACAATAGCAGTCTATCACAATATTTCCCATAAGGAATATATTTATGTATTCCCCTTTTTTTATCCCTTTGAACTGGACTGCATATTCAAGGTGAGCCGTTACCAATGACTTGTGCAAATGGCAAAATGATCCTTTTCTCATGAATCAATCCCTCGTCTTATACAAGCAAGTAACTTGTTATTTCTGGAAGCTGCAGATTGGTATTGCATAATGTTAATTACTCTACGACCCACATGTAATCCCAAGTTCCCCATCAAGGTCGTGTTCAGTTTTAACTCCTACAAAGGTGTATGATACTAGCAAATCTTTATCCAGGTGCACGCTGCCATACTAGAGGGGTCATAGCCAGGCCCTTTGAGACCCCTACTGTTACACCACTGAATTTGCCTGCCTGACTTGTTCACATATTTTATTAAATTGTTTATAAAATTTAAATGATAATTATTACCTCTCTGATTCACACTGTATAACTACCCTTTTCTTAACAGTTATTGCTCTTTTCTACACTAGAAGTAATCTTTACAGGTTTTTGTTTTCACCTTTTATACTCATCTTAGGGAAATTAGCCCTTTTAAAATGTAATCTTTTGACCCTTCCACTTTGTATTCTCTTGTTTTTTTGTCTCTTGTAGTTTTAATAAAGAGGAATTATATTATGATCACCGTTGTCTACGTTTCATTTGAAGAAATTGAGAGGTCCAGTAGTGGCTTCAATGAACTCTCTTGTACAAGTTTCCTGTAGTAATTGACAATGTCAGATACTTTCAGAGTAAGTTAAATAATATACTTTCTGTATAGAGAAATATACAAATGAGACAACTCATTCTTCCATAGTTTTCTAATAGTTTGAATGTTGAAGCCAGGGCTGATCTGTGTATACAATTTTTCTTGCTAAAACACATATTTGTAGAAATTATTATTAAACATACAACCATTCATTTGAATTAAACTGTAAATAACAACATGTGATATATTATTATATTAGATATAATATTTAAAAACATCTTACAATTTTAATCCAGTTATTCTCTAATAATGAAGAACAATCTTTGGTTCCTCCTCCTGATTATTATCAGAAGATATAAAACAATAAAATGGAATTTAATTTGATAAGATGAGAAGCATATTTACTAAGACCATATCGATTTGTTTTCGCATTGTTTCACTATCTATTTTTATTTCCCTGTACTTTTGCGATTTTCCTGATAAAAAAAAAGTTTCCTCATCAAAATATATTGTTGTCAATAAATATTGATCAGTTGACGGAAACATTTTGCATTAGGATAACAGATTAACACCAGTCTGAGGAAAGCAAATTATTTTGGGTACTAAAATTGTCTTTGAATAGCTTAGTAAATAGGAGAAAACAGCAATATAAATAAAAATAGGCTGTTTATCCTGCATTTACTAGTTGAAAAAATGATTCTACTTTAGTAAATGTCCCCTATTTAGAGTGCACACTACCAAGAAGGTCCACCAGATGGGGATAATAGCATACCATTATGCTCACTCCATTTAAATTTTATATACAACTTTAATAACCTTCGCCACAGTTAGCTAAAACTTTGCATGCAAATTTAGGTTTTTGTATATATAAAAAAAAAATAAAATAAGGCACAATTCCAGAAAAAAGTAAAAGTAAAAACATTCTAAATTGCATTCTTGCTTATACTGCATTTCAGCCACTTTATACCAAGGGCAAAAACACTTAATGCAAATATAGGGCTTTTTATTCTTGAAGAGGATGGCAGCTCCACTCGTTTAAAAGGACACATATAAGTGCTGTTTGCTTTACTTCCATTCACTGTTTTTATAGGTTCTTTTATTGTAACAGTGTGATGCTTTGATATTAGAGTCTTTTCAGTAAAAAAGTGGAAAAGGTTTGCTTTTTACAGACAAACACACGTATATTGTACTTCATCACAAAATGTATTCAAAAGTAACATTTGTAAAGAATCTCATATTTTACATCTTTGATACTTTTACCCACAATTCTTTGAGTCAATGTTTTCAACCCCACGACAATAGACATACATGGGTGTCCGGAGGAGGGTTAAGAGCAAGAGGTACTAGACTCCCAATGCACCCCCTATCCTGCCCAAAATCATTATGGCAATATTGTCGCAGTCGCAACTTTATGGAAATATTGGCACGATCGCGACTTTAAAATTGTCACGGTCGCGAATAAAGGGTGTGGGAAATCCAAGGGGTCTTAGGAGACCCCTGGTAAATCGCCATTTGACCCCGACAGAGTCGCGACCCCCAGGTTGGGAACCGCTGGTCTAATGCATGGTCCATATAATCCATCCATCCACTGTGGCTTTGTCTTAATGCCATCACGGTGTCGCCACCATTTTAAAACTTTTTCTGCGGATGCCCACATAAGCATAGTCCACCTAGATAGCTCAAACTGTGTACTGGAAAATATATACTTTGTGAAGTGGATCTGAAAGGGAAATTGTTGTGGGGTTGTTGCTACAGCATTAAAATGTTTAGGTCAGCAGTTCTCAACCTGTTGGTCGTGACCCCTTTGGGGGGTCACATGACCATCTCACAGGGGTCGCCGAACCGCTGCTCAGCCATCCCGCTCTGCAAGTCCCTTTTTATAGGAGTGGTTGCGTGATGACGTTACGGCCATTTAACGTATTGTTGTTATGATGGAGCAAATTATTACAGAATAGTAGAGCTGGTGTAATGTACCCAATTTGTTTTGATTAGGTGCATTGTAGTAGAGTGATGTCATCTTCACAAGCCTCTGTTTAAATGAAACACTGTCGCCATAACAATAATTTTTTGAAATGATAACTACATGCTGGCAATAGTCATGATTTATCATAAGAAAGAACAATGCCACCATTTTGTTGCATTTTGGTAACTGGAGAATAGTCGCATAAATTAAAGTAATTGTTTTCTATTCATTTTAACAGTAGACAATCCTGGCTCCTGTTGGCACTTGGTTGCCACATTTTCTAAGCCTTCTGAGTAAAATGTTGCCAGAATGGTAACAGGAACATTGTGTTAAACCCCCAATTTGCCTCTTTCAGTTGGTGAATTCAAATTTATGTATTTATTCCCCTTGGATCATTGTGCTCCATAACTCTAGCAAAGTTGGGAGATAATGCTTCCAATCTATCAACTGTGTGAGATCTCTACAAGGCGCTACTGCTACATGAAGCTGCTGACAGGTTTTTGCAGAATTAAATACATAATACTTTACCAACATTCACTTCATAAAATTCATCCTGGTTTAAAAAGAAAGGGAAAATGGCAAGTTCTAAGCACCAGGACCACGTGTAGGGAGCCTTTTACTCCACCTTTAAATAAAAAGGCTAAGAGATCAGTTATTACCAGCCTATCGCAGTGATGCAATGTGATGCAGCATTTTTGAGTAATATACAATCTTTATTTTTATGGATACTGGTCCATGTAAATCATTAAGAGCAAAGACCCATTAACTTACTAACAACTTGTACATTAGGCATTAATCAGTGGCACATCTGTGTCTCTCTCATTCTCTCTCTCTCTCTCAAGCCCCCTTCACAGCTGCACTGCAGTACGACTACAGCTCCTGCCTCTTTCCCATTCGCTCAATACATTTCAATAATTCAATTATTTAGTAAATTTAATGGAGTATTCTATAGAAAGAAACCCATTCTATGACTAATCAGTGATCACAAATGACAATGTGATATTCATGATATCTGAACACTACTTAGCAGTTTTTCACTGCTTCCTGCGCATCAACAAGAAATCTATTTCCACCTAATGGGAGAGGCCCAGCTTGCAGAAGGCACCTTTGATGGGAACTGTATCAAGCAAGACATGTAAAGACCCTCTGTACTTATTCCTTTGCTGTTGGAGACAAAGCCATGTCTCCCACCACTGTGTCTCTTCTCATCAGTGACCGAGAATACTGTGTGTGTGAATATTTCATGCCAGTGATTGACAGTTCTGTAAGATCAGTCTAAGGGTTGGCGCCCAGTGAAAGAGAAACATGTTTCATGGGTCCCAGAGAGGAGGTGACTCATATCCCATACACAGCAATATTCATTAGTAAGTTAAAGGTTTTGTCCTATATGCACTACACAATGCGTGGTCATGTGACACTTTTTTATGCTTTTCCCTTTCCTAATCAAATAAAGCCTGTAACCTTCATGTAACTCCTTAAACAACATACACACATTGACTAGTTTTGATTAATTTTATACAGAAATATTAATATCCATGAGCTAGATATAGAAGCAAATATACACAATTTGTTTTTGTGAAATAAAGAATAACAATGGTTTGCTTCTGTCGACAATTTGTTTACATGCAGATTTTTTTTTTGCTGAGGCTGTTGTTTATTACAAACACTGGATAAATGTGGAAAAATCCTTTTTTGTTCCTTTTTGACCATTTAGATTATTTATAAAAAAGCTACTGCTGCTTTGTTTGATATAACCTATTTTGCCAAATATTTTCCCTGCAGATTAACAAAATTGCCCTAACCACTATTTAAAAAAAAATTCCCCTTATTTTTAACTAAACAATTTTGCTGAAAATTATTCGCCTTGCCAGACCTGGCGAAAACCATTGATTCCTATGGGAAACTGACATCAAAACCACCCAATAACATTTGAAAAGCCAAAATGAGCAACAAAAGTATGCTAACATCACAGCAAAACTATTCTAAACAGCAAAAACAACGAATAAACTACCCGAAACAGCAAAAAAGTAAGAAATATCACCAAACACACAAAACCAGCAGAAAAAAATGAAAAGCACATGAAACATATTTTTAAGAGAGTAGAAATATGTCAAATATCTATCAGATAGAAGCAGAGACTATATAAACCATTTCTGATTCTGCAGTTCCCTCTCAGGTAGGATCCAGAGTTGTGGCAGAGAAGATCTCCTTGACTTTTTTTTAATTTCCAGGACAGGTGTTGCATCTGGGCCAATGGACCTTTTGCACAAGGTAGGGGTGGAGAGATAGATTTCCTATAGATCTATGATTTTATTTTAACTATACCCCTTACACCAGGTAGGTAAGTGAGTTCAATGGACCTGCTTCTGGTGTTCATAACCCCCAAGGGCAGGATGGGGCAGCATAGGGTGGTTCTATGGACCACCACACCATGAGGCCCTCATAGTGCAGCATTATACTCTTTTTCCAATTCTTTTCAAACTTCAGATTTGTATTTATCAATTTTCAATAAATTTGCAAATATTTTTGACAAATTGATAATCAAATTTGGATGAAGTAGATTCAAATGAATCGAAAGGACCAGAATGAGTTAATGCTTCTTTATAAATATTCCCTAAATATCCCCAACAGCAAAATATATAGTAATGAGTGCAATTTCCATCCAGAAGTTTTTTTAATTCTTGCCAAGTATTTGCCAAAGTTAGATCATTACAAGCCAGTTAACAAGTTCCACAGCTGCATACATAACTGAGTATTATTTAGTAATATTAGAATAAAGGGCCAATGTATTATGCAATGTGCAAGTGTTTGTGATGAAATAAATCATTCTGGCACAGGGAGAAAGTCTATTATCTCTGTAATGTGTGATATCACTTTTGGTTTGGGTGTTTTTCAACTAGATCCTCAACAAGGTGTCACTAGCAAATCAAACAATCTAGATCAGCGATTCTCAACCTGTGGGTCATGACCCCATTAGGGGTCGAATGATGATTGGCCAGGGGTCGCCTAAGATCATTGGAAATATAGGGTTTGAATGAAGTTGCCCAATAATAATTAATGAATAGGGGTCATCAAATCATGAGGAATTGTACCAAAGGGTCACGGCAATAAAAAGGTTGAGAACCACTGATCTAGATTATGTATTTTGTACTTTTGTGATATATTATTGCATGCAGACCTATTCCCCCATCATCACTGTAATCATCTGATTTAAATCATAGTCAAGTTGGTTCCTGATCAAATTATTTATTTTATTAATCTGACTTTTGAAAAATGTGTAAAAACATTATGATCTTAGATTTATATTTATTGTTACAAAAAAGCATGCTTAAGGGTTTTAAAAGTACAGTATACAATCTTTGAATAAATAAACATTCCATTTATGACCTGATTGGTCACTTGTAAAAACCAGAAATACATACATGAAATAAATCCCATTAAATTGTGGGTAGAGGAGGCAAGGGAAAGGAATCTTGGGGCAGTTTATAAGCACCATTATCCTCCCTTCCCAGTTTCTACTAATCTGAAGTAACAAGATACAGTAGCCAAGGAGTCTGTAGCAGTGCTGGCTAAATTGATTAAAATGTGGGAGGGAGGACTGTTTTTAAATGTGGTTGAGAAGTAGCTGTTTTCTCACCTTGTGTGTCCAAGCTAATTAAGGGAAAGGGTATGATACTGTAGCTGGAAATAGGATCTGTTTTCACACCATATGTAACTGTAAAGAGATAAATAGTAGGTAAAGCTAGCCAAAATGTATCTGGATATTGAAACTTGAAGGCATTTAAAGAATTAATATGCAGAAAATACATAAAATTGTTCATTAATATTGCATACATTTTATAAAACATTTTTAAAAAAGCATTACCAACATCCATTACATCAACAACTATGCTGGTTAGAATGCTCAGTGCATTTGCAACTGATTAAGCACACACACACAATG